>PQWD01000857.1:49659-71092 GCA_019425675.1 Leucinodes orbonalis | reverse complement strand
ATTCGACGGAACTGGTGTAATTGGTTGAGAGCTTGACTCTTAAACAAGGGTTTCGGGTTCGATACGGCAGTACAAACATTTGTGTGCATGAACATGTCTGTTTGTTTTGCCTGGTGATTATATTTATCCTGTTTAGTACCCATACTCAGGCTCCACGTTTAACTTGGGATTAGATGGCGCTGTGTGAATGTCAGTGGATATTTATTTATATTTAACATTAATAAGGTAAGTGAACTGCCACCGATTTGGACAGGACAAATTTTTGCAAGTAGCTGATATAATAAGAAAATACACTGGCTCCCTTAAAATTAGAAAATATTTTTTTTAAATAAAGTCATTTTGTACCGCGAGGCTTAGCGTAAGCTTGACGCTACGAGTACGTTTTTCTGCCGGAGAATATATAATACCGCGGGGTTTATTTATTTAACAATTTATGCACACACAGAAAAGACAAAACACAATAAACATGGAAAAGTACGTACAAAGGCACAGCTTATTTCACAATGAAATTTCTTCCAGCTGGCCAAAACAAAAGGAAACAAAGTAAGAAAAGTAGGCAAGTGTGTACTAATAACTAACATAAAATAAAAACTTTAATTACAAACAGACATATAAGTATCGCACAAAGCAAAACCGATCGCGATCGCTTCAAGCATTTCACTGGCCATCACCTAACAGGATCGTGATACACAAGTTTATTCATAAATCAAATGCATCCCAATCTTACATTTCGCAACTCACGCATTTTGACTATCGAGATCAGCATTCGGTAAGAATAGGAGCAAGGACGGAGCGATTATGCGTTCCTTACATACCGATGGGTAATTGTATCTATGGCAATGATGTAAAAAAGTATAGATTCGTGATAGCTCACAAAACAATCGAAAAAAGTGTCCCAATGCAGCGACAGCAACATCATATTTATGAGCGTACATTGCCTAAACAAAAGCCTACAAACTGTATTTTCTTGACGGTTCGTTTGAGCGCGGATGACATATCTTCCTTTACATATACAGAATATGATTGATCTATGGGGCAATTTATAGCATATTGAAAACATTTATTTCATTTTTTTGGTATAGAGGGCAAACGAACAAATGGCTCATCTGATTTATTTTTATTGGTGCACAAAACAGCATTACAACACAATTTACATAACATATTCATGGGTACATAACCAATCATTATCAGCTCATTAAACGTCCCCACCGAGGGGCACGAGCCTACCCGTATAGGGTTATTAGGTCTTAGTCGTCCACGCGGGCCCAGTGCGGATTGGACGACTTTACACACAACCTTTGAATCTTTTCGCAGGCGTGCATGAAGGTTTCCTCACGATGTTTTCCTTCACCGTAAGAGCGTCGGATAACGTACAGATATTTTAGAAAATTTAAAAACACATTGGTACCTGTCGGGATTTGAACCTCAGCCCTCCTGGTAGGAAGGCGACAGTCCACACCATTGAGCCACCGACGCTCTAATAAGTATTTATCAACAATATAATAATTATTTCATCGTCATCATTATCAACTACCCTACCCGTACGCGGGTGTATATACCTTAGTCGTCCACGTGGGCAAGCAAGCAAGTTAGCAAGTTGAAGTGGCAGTGGAGGGCAGTGGGCAGGGCTCGTAGAGCGTAGACCCGATGGGGCGGAAAGGTTCTCGAGTGGCGTCCGCGTAACGAAAAACGAAGCGTAGGCTGACCCCCGACCAGAAAGACCTGGAAGGTGGCGGGGAGCAGATGGATGTCAACTAATATGGACCGGTCCGCTTGGAAATTATTCGGGGAGGCCTTCGTTCAGCAGTGGACATTTAGGCTGTAATTGGATGATGGCATAATTTAAAAAGTAACATTAATTATATACTACTAAAACAATGAACCAAAGATTAAACAATGTAAATACATAATGCATAAGTAAGTTAAGCTGCAGTCTAACCCGCATTGGGCCCGCGTAGATGACTAAGGCCCAAACACCCTATACGGGTAGGGTTACCAAGCCCGAAAAAAATTTTTCCTGAAAAAATCCCTGATTTTGCAATAAATTTCCTGACTTCTAGTGAGTGGGTAAATGTAGGTAAATACCCGCTCTTTAGAATATTTTTTTTCCTCTGTTCTGTTCGATTACTTAAGCATAGGTGCGGTAGGGGCGTAATAAATAATATTTTAATATTTCATATTTTTCTATTTTTAAAAATTCCTGACAATTACATATTTTCCCTGTTTCCCTGACAGAGAGCTACAATTCCGGACATGTCAGGAAAATTCCTGTCATCTGGTATCCCTATATACGGGTAGGCTCGTGCCCCTCGGTGGGGACGTTTAATGAGCTGATGATGAAGCTGCGATCCCAGCTACAATCTTAGGATGGTAGTCGTTAACTATAAATCCGCATTGGGCGTGCTTGGTAAGTTAAGGCCTAATCTCCCTATGGCCCATGGCTATAGAGGCTGATGATGAACTTCAGTTAATGGTAAAATATAATTAATAAAAACGTATTCTTAAATAATAATTATACACCTTTAATTTTTACATCCAATTGGTAAATATGTATTTTTCATTCAAAGTTCTTAGTTTCCGAAAATAAAAGAAACGTAATGAAAAATTGTATCGCAAGAAACAGAAGAACCTTCAAAAGCCGACGAGCAAATAAATTCCCACCGCTTGCCCTCAATGTGGGTTTTAATATTTATACATTTTATGGAATCCGCAATGGCGGGGTATAGGACTATACTTAACTTTAATAAAATTAGGGTGTCTGTGAATCATGATGTACGAGTACCTTCTACTGATTTATTTATTATATACTTAATTGCACTTACTAAGTGGTAGACTCGATTTCTTTCTTTCTTTCTTCACAAAATAAATATATAGATCTCCTTATCGATTTCGACGTCGGCGACCTTGAATAATTATTTTTCTCTGCGGTTATGAGCTCTAATATGGCTCGCTAGGCCAAATTTGGTGTTGAACACTCTGTCACACGAGTGACAGTACAACTGGCCCTGGCTGTTGTACGTGTACATGTAGGATGGATTTGGTCCTATTTTTCTCAAATGTCTTCATCTTGTTGAAGATGGTAGAAAGGTAGGTGCCAAAAAGACCTTAGGGAAGCAAGCTCCTCCCATCGATCAGAGTCAGTATCACAGGCACAGACATCCGAATATACAATTAGACTGGACAAGCCGCCAAGTTTATAGGCAGTCCCAGTGTCGCAATTTCTTTTCGGTTCTTACCTGTGAAAAGTCATTATATTTCTTGGTAAATTTACTTATTCATTGCGAAGATGGCATGTTACAATTGCACAGGATGGCATTTTGGAAAAAACGGTAATTTCTTCTAATATTTGTGCGTCTTAACTCGTCTCACAGAGCGTAAACTGGCAGCCAGTGTATGCTCGTTGAGCTTACATTTGTCGCACTTTAAACGCGGCTTGCCCCATCTCCTGTATTGGAAAATCTGTGATCACAGGCGTTGAGGTGACTTTTTGACACATCTCTTGTTTTAATTTTTACCTGAGATATTACCAACACCAAGTATATTACAGCTTTGGGTAATCGGTAGTCATCCATACGAAGGACATGCCCGCACCACCTGTGATGTTTTTGCATTAGCAGAGCTTCCATGCCGTACGGCATCCCAGAACGACGTAGGACCTCTGAGTTAGAACACGATACTGCTACTTATTTTTTTAAATCCTCAGACATCATATATGGTAGGTGTAAAGCTTCTTTATAACTGATTTATAAAGGCACCATGTCTCTGTGCCGTATAATAGGACGGCAATTATAAGTGCCTAACTGGCTGCTTAATCTAGACTAATCGTTGTTATTATTTAATCATTATTTATTTATTTAGGACAGCCAACAAAACAAACACCATACAATCATAAACTATATCTATAAAGACATGATTGTAGTGTTGCCTTAGTTAAAGGCTGCCACGGCATGCACAACTTAATAATGAGTCATTGTTTTCCTCGATATTAATTGATTGATTTTTATATGACCGTCCGTCAAACATCCCAAATCTCTGCAAAATTTATGGCCACTATACACCAAGGCATCACACGTCAGTCTAGCAATCTTTAATTCGAATCTATTAAATCGATCGCATCTAGTTTCTAAGCTGCATTCAATGATATTCTATATATAAAAAGGTAGATACGCCATCCGTGCCTCAAAAACGAACCGCCAAAGAGAATACAGTTAAAGGGTTGTTTAGGTAAATGCACGCTCATTCGAAATATGTGTATGTGTGCTGTCGCTGCATTCGTAATACTTTTTTCGATTGTTTTGTGAGCATATCACGAATCTATACTTTTTACATCATTGGCTGCATTTAATTAATCCGCGTCAACTAACACACGATGCGTTCTAAGACCGTGACTAAATGAAAAATCGACAGTGCATCCATAAATTGAATTTGTTATCGTCAAATACATGGCTATAGAATGTTTTATTTGCTCACTTTATAGTAAATTAATGTCGAGCAGTCTGTGGTTAGTATTACCTATATTTAAAATTACCAGATATAAGAGACATAACATCTGTTGTCTCGGGTGACGGGCGCAGTGCTGAATTGATGGAGAATTAACTGTTTATCAGTTCTTAGTCTCAATTAATGCCGCTCTGACATGGTCAGGCGTATCACTTACCATCAGGTGAGCGTGCTGACTGTCCTGTATACTTTATATGTAACATGATATGGCTTTTGTTTTTATCCGACTACCGCGGGAGACAAACACAACCTGAAAACCTTTTCGAGACTTAACTATATTTATAAGTGTACCTTAATAATAAGCTAGTATATGTATTCAATTAAATATAATTGTTGTCAAATTATACGATGAAAAGTGTATTTCATATCTTAATGTAAATGAACTATTTAAATTTGTATGTGAAATCATCATCAGCCCTTTAAACGTCCCCATCGAGGGGCACGAGCCTACCCGTGAAGGCATATGCCTTAGTCGTCCACGCGAGCCCAGTGCGGATTGACCCACTTCACGCACTACCTTTAAATATCTTCGCAGGCGTGCGCAGGTTTCCTCACGATGTTTTCCTTCACCGTAAGAGCGTCGGATAACGTATACATAATTTGGAAAATCGAAAACACATGAGTACGTGGCGGAATTTGAACCTGCACCCACCGGATCGGAAGGCAACAATTCAATATCAAAGAGCCACCGACGCTCTATATTGTCATCATCATCATCATCAGCTCATTAAACGTCCCCACCGAGGGGCACGAGCCTACCCGTATAGGGTGATTAGGCCTTAGTCGTCCACGCGGGCCCAGTGCGGATTGGACGACTTCACACACAACCTTCGAATCTCTTCGCAGGCGTGCATGAAGGTTTCCTCACGATGTTTTCCTTCACCGTAAGAGCGTCGGATAACGTACATATATTTTCGAAAAATCGAAAATACATTGGTACGTGTTGGGATTTGAACCTCAGCCCTCCCGGTAGGAAGGCGACAGTCCGCACCACTGAGCCACCGACGCTCTATATTGTACCCATGAGAAATACATTTCTGTAAACCTAACTCTACGAGTATAGTCTTCAAGGTCTACCAACCTAAAGTAGCATAATCATAACGTCATCATCATCATCATCATCATCAGCTCATTAATCGTCCCCACCGAGGGGCACGAGCCTACCCGTATAGGGTGATCATAACGTACGATAAATCAATTTGAATCCTAGACCTGAATAGCGAACTATTCAAAAATCTAGACAGATTGAAGATGTAGTGATTGCCTCATCTCCAATCCGAGTACATCCGATACGCATTACACGAATCTAGTGAAGTTGAATTGCAAGGACACGTAGAAAATGTGATTAAGTCGAACCATCAAATGTAATCTAAAGTAGTTAATTCAAGTTCGTAATACACGAATCGTTATAATTTTATACATTCGTAAAGCTTAGAAGAATTAGCAAAAAATATTAATAGAAATATCCATACTTTGTAAGTGCGAAAGTAAATCTGTTTATTTGTTACGCTTTCACACCTAAACTACTGAACGGATTTTGATGAAATTTGGTATAGTGATAGATGTTAAACTGGATACTAAACATCGGATGGAGACGTATAATATTGCAGATGATATTATACGTAACAACAATATTCGGTTTCCGAACCGATTTGATTGAATGTGTTTTTGATATTTTTATTATTTGTTCGCTATCCAATGCTCTTAAGGTGAAGGAAAACATCGTGACGAAACCTAGCCATGGGCCTATATTTACGGATAGGCTCGTGCCCCTCGGTGGAGACGTACGAGTATGACTGATGATGAAGTTTTCCTTCACCGTCATACCAATGAACCCCCAACATTCCACGCCAAACCCCAACCCATATTCTGTTTATGCTACTAATCAATCTTATTTAATTTTAAAAAAAATGATCTCAAATAAATAGTTTCATAGAGCCTAAGCCCCGAAATGGGCGCGTGCGCATCGTGACCCGCTACTGACGGAGACGTGACGAGAACGAGTCGGCCACTGGATTATTAACTCGTATGCAGATAGTGAAAGTATATCTTTTTAATTAATATACGATCTCGTTAATCAATATTTTTAACATAATGCAGCCTTAATTTTTCCCCATCTTAGATAAACAAATACACTAACTAAATGCGACGAACGAACGAAGAAACATCATCCAAAAAATCTCCGAATCGCTTGTCACATACGTTAACACATATAAAATTTATAACAAAATTATTTATTAAAATTTTGACTTTAATGTGCCATTAAAAGGGTACAAAAGCACGAGCATACTACTATATCACTATGACATGTAGCGAGCGACGTGATTATGAATGAAAATTGTGCCCAACTGACGCGATAGTTTATTGTTTATCTAGACTGTAGACTCAAAATATATATATATATATATATAATATATATATATATATATATATATATATTATGACTCGACCACCGGTTCGGAATAATCTTCGAGATGAGCCGGCAAGAAACTCGATAGTTACTCTTTTCAACCTTATATCATTGGTTATAGAGTTTTGTCATTTACCTAACCGTAACTTAAAATTTTTAACTATACTTTTAAAAAAAATATATTACAATTAACGTCATAAAAATATAATAATGACAATGAACGATTCAAAAGCATCTGTAAAGATTTATTTGAATTTATTTATGGTACACAAACAGTTTACTGTCATTGGTATTACGTATTAATGGTTTTAGGTATACAGTCTAGGCAGTAATCCAAGTATAGAATAAAGATATTTTGAGTTTATTTTCCGATATCCGTTCGAACAGACGAGTTCTGGAGTGGAGACCGCGTCTTGGCAATCGTAGCATAGGATTCCCTCAGGCCCGATGGACGACTTACGAAAGTCGCTGAAGAGACTGGATGAGGAAAGCGGAGGACCGGGATATTTGACGACTCATTTAATGTAGCGGTTGAGACATCGACTGCAACACCAAGGGTTCCGGGTTCAATCCCCGGGCAGTACACACATTTGTGGGCATAAACATGTCTGTTTGTAATGGTCTGGGTGTTTTCTATGTATAATATGTATGTATTTACAAAAAAAATGTATATAAGTATGTTTATCCGTTGTTTAGTACCCATAATACAGGCTTCACGCTTAACTTGGGAATAGATGGTGCTGTGTGATCAGTGGATATTTAATTATTTTATTTAATACCCGGCGAAAAAGGGGGGATTCCTATGTCCAGCAGTGGACTGCGATAGGTTGAAGAGAAGAGTTTTTTTATAGTTAGCCTTACCTCAATCGCACAAGGTTCGATTGCACCATTTCTCTTCGTACCCTTGAATTAATCCATGTTAACTACATCAATATACGTTTTATTTGTGTTTTAACAGTGTAATTGCTACTCATCACGCATCGTAAACAACAAGCAATAATTGATAGACCTCACTGGGAATGTATTGCAAAACTAATTGTAACTTGAACATTGACTGATCTGAGCATTATAGACCACCGATTTTTGGGTTCCGTAGCCAATGGTCCTCCGCTTTCCTCAGTCAGCGGAAGACCCGGATATCCGGCGCAAAATAGGGGATACCTATATCCAGCAGTGGACTGCGATAGGTTAAAGAGAGCGCGCCAAATGGCGAAAAACGAAACGCTAATTGATTCGTCATGTTTGTCTGTCTTTCTGTAAATCACACCCTTTTTTTCTCCGACACTATTAGTACTATACTATTCAAACTTTGTTAGTATATGTATTCTGTGAACCGCTATAAAAATTTGTACGAGAAACTTGAAAAAATATACATCTATTTTAGGGTTCCCCACAGATTTCCCAATACAGGAGATGGAGCAAGCCGCGTTTAAAGTGCGACAACTGTAAGCTCAACGAGCATACACTGGCTGCCAGTTTACGCTCTGTGAGACGAGTGAAGACGCACGAATATTAGAAGAAATTACCTTTTTTTCCAAAATGCCATCCTGTGCAATTGTAACATGCCATCTCGCAATGAATAGTAAATTTACAAGAAATATAATAACTTTTCACAGGTAAGAACCGAAAAGAAATTGCGACACTGGGACTGCCTATAAACTTGGCGGCTTGTCCAGTCTAATGTATATTCTGATGTCTGTGGGGTTCCCCATACATTTAAACTTAATTTTATTCATCGAACCATACGTGTTGAGTAGACGGACACCATATCATTTTTTAAGGCCCACGCATGTCTAGGTCTTCAAAATGGTATGGAGGTTTCTAATATATCTTTTTTAAAGTTGAATATTTTGCGCGAGATACATTTCCAAAGTTCCCTTTAACTTCTTAAATATGGGATCGTTCATCATCACCATCAGTTAACTAAACTTTCACACCGAGGGACACGAACCTACCCGTATAGGGTGTATAGGCCTAGTAGTCCACGCGGGCCCAGTACAGATTGACCGACTTCACGCACAACCTTTGAATCTCTTCGCAGGCGTGCGCAAGTTTCTTCACGATGTTCCTACACCGTAAGAGCTCGGATAACGTACATATAATTTAATAATTTCGAAAACACATTGGTACGTGGCGGGATTTGAACCTGCGCCCTCCACATTGGAAGGCAAAAGTCCACCATTGATGACCACCTACAGATAGAAAAGGGTTTTTCATCATTATCATCATCAGCCTATTACTGCCTACTACTGGGCACAGGCCTTCCCAAAATTGTAAGTATGGGGAGACAGGCCGACGGATTGACTAGTGAAATTACCGGGTATAAAAGACATAACATCTGTTGTCTCCGGTGTCGGGTGTAGTGCGGCGTTGATGAAAGACTGCTTATCAATTGTTGGTCTCCTTCAATGTCGCGCTGTCATGGTTAGGCGTATCACTTACCATCAGGTGAGCGTCATGACCGTCGTGTTCACTTTGTAACATAAAACCAGCGTTGGACTGCCACAGTATGTTAAAGTTACCAACAAAATACGATTAGGCAAGTACCAGGTTTATATCGTGAGTCATATACTTTAGTAAAGCCTATTAAGGTATTAAAGTGGCTCCATATCAAAATGGCCAATTAATCGCGTATTATCAGGCCTTAAGTTACGAATTAGAAGTAGAGTAACCTTCCCACGCCGTCGTAATGGTAAAAGCGAGTAAGTATAGAATTCTACTATTTTGCTTTTGTTAGCATGTCCACTAAATCTCTCTTATTTCTCCCGACATAAAAGTCATGTAGAATATCTGTGTTTTAGACTAAATACTAATAAAAATAAACTGAATTGGATACAGAGACAAAACAATGTTACGTACGTAAATACTATGTTTCCTTTAAAATTATATATTTAAAAACAATAAGTTCATACGTAAGGTACAAATAAGTATGTACAAGTTTTATTTATGTTTGTTTATATGTCTTTTTTTCTTTATATTATACCTAACTTCTAAGGTACCTCAATTCTAAAGGCAATAAAGTTTTTTAAATGAATTAAATTATTCACATAAATAACAATAAAAACCAACTTAACCATTCATGGAAAGAAATATAAAGTCGTTGAATACGGTACGGTGTACAGTTTCACATTATTGTGATGACGTTTATGGATAGAATAACAATCCACCTTATTACAAAGGCTTATTACATTATTGGCGATTGTTTAGCTGACAGGCGACCATTTGGTTGAGCGGTTGAGACGTCGGCTGCTACATCAAGGGTTCTGAGTACGATCTCCGGGCTGTACGAACATTTGTGTGCATGAATATGTCTGTTTGTACTGCTCTAGGTGTTTTGTGTGTATAATATGTATGTCTTTACAAAAAAAAATGTATATTAGTATGTTTATCAATGTTTGGTACCCCTTAATAGAAGCTTCACGCTTAACTTGGAGCTAGATGGCGCTGTGTGCTTGTCAGTGGATTTCCTCCGGCCCGACAGCCTGCTGACTTGCGGGCGGTCGCTGGTGGAGGCTAAATGAGGAAAGCGGAGGATATCTGGTGCAAGATGGAGAAAACCTATGTCCAGCAGTGAATTGCGATAGGTTGGAGATAACACAAGAAAATACTCAAGGGGTCGCTATGACCAACGTTAGGTTATGTATCTTATGGTGGCTAAGAATTAAAATTGTATTGTCAAATAGCAAGTCAAAGATTAAATACAGCATAATTCAAATCTTTAATGTTACAATTTTATGTTGTACCAAAGTTATGTTGAAACTTTGATCACTATGCCAATATGGAACCTCATAAACTATTCAAAAAAACAACACTCAAACCACAATGTAACTAAAAAATTCAACAAAAAATAAAAAGTAAAAATCCGACTTATGCGGTTTATTGCGCAGCCGTCGAGAATGGAAGATGAGCCAATCAGTAAGCAACACTCACGCGCAGTTTTAGTACATGTTCATAATCATCGCAGTATATAAGGCTAGGGCAAAACTGAGGAAACCACTTCAGTGCCATCCTTTGAAGGCAGCAACTAGCCAGGTATTGAACGAGTGTAGTTGTTTTGGCAAGTGACAAACGTTATCAAACGATTCGATCCATAGTGGTTAAATTTATATGTAACTGACATAAGTTGACTTAAAAGAACTCGATATTGTAGAGGCGTTCTGTTGGCGATTGCATAAGTCAAGCAACTATTGCAGTAGTCATGCATAGGATGGGTGACCAAAAATTATCCGTGCTTCGGAAGGCATGTTAAGCCGTTGATTCCCACTACAATATTAGGATGGTAAACAATCAACTAACTAGATGCATAACCTCACTCAAAAAGTGTCCGCGGCAAAATTCTGCCCATCGCGTCAGTTGGGCAGAATTTTCATAACATACATAGTAGTTGCTCATGCTTTTGATTTTGTACCCTTTTCATGACGCGTTAAGGTCAAAATGAATTGAAAAATTAAAAAAGGTACATTTGGGTTACTGACGTATATCGGATTACTTTTATTTTCAAACATATATTAGGTTACGCATTTCCGTAACGCCATACACCCAGGTTCGAGTCCCGCTCGGAGACGTCCTTGTCTCCTTGCAATTAAATATTTAAACACTGAAAGGTTTTAGCTAAAGCCGTGTATCAAGGGAAAGTTTTAGTAAAGTCTTTCAATAAGTTTCCTTACTGGTGAATATTAATGCATTTTTAGTAATTTCAGAGAATACATAATAATTTATATAGTAACGCTAAATCAACAATTATTTATACTTGACTAGCTGACCCGACAGACTTCGTCCTGTCAGAAAAATTGTAATGTGGCAGTGTTTTGTTCCTACCTTTTTTATATTCTTTGCAAAAATTATCCTGAACAGAACCGTCACCCTGGTAATAATTCGGTGTGAATTAAAAATAATTAAATAAAACACTATAAGCATTTAAAAGTAAGTAATTTTAATGAACTTTATATAATAATAGCAATAAAGCTCAAATTGATTCTACGTTTTAGTTAGAAACGTGTGAAAAAGAAAAGGGCTGTTTTAGGGTTTTCGCGGCAATTATTCGATTTTTTCTCGCCGTAAGAACCATCCTTGGACTTCAACGAACATTTAAAAAAAGAATTGGCCAAATTGGTCCAGGCGTTGTTGAGTTATGCGCTTACCAACACATTTTGCGATTCATTTTTATTTATACTTGATTAGGTCACTTTGCTACTTGCACCGCCCGTAAGACGGGGTCGAGTATTGGCACTTCAAACTATAATCATTGATTTATTTGTGATATTTATCTATTTATTATCTTATAAATAATATTATCAAATTTATATCATTCTATTTTTCAGTGACAAAAAGAAAATTCCACAAAATGAGGGTAAGTTTTTAGACATTTTAATTTAATTATTAACATTAACTCGGAAAATTCATTACTATATTTAATAATAAGTATATATTAGTAAATTATATTACTATTATAGATTCATGGTTGAGTTTTCTTAGGTATCCAAAAGACGAGGCGCAAATCTATCTATTCCCCAAAAATGTCTTCTATGTAAAGCAGTTTGTATATACTCCCAAAAAAAGTTTGTTTATTAAATGACAAAATCATCATTTTAACATCATCATCAGCTCATTAACGTCCCCACCGAGGGACACGAGCCTACCCGTATAGGCTATATAGCCCTTAGTCGTCCACGCGGGCCCAGTGCGGAATGGACGACTTCACACACAACTTTGAATCTCTCGCAGGCTACATGAAGGTTTCCTCACAGATGCTTTCCTTCACGGATAACATACATATATTTCGAAAATTCGAAAACATTGATGAACACCCCCCCCCCCCCCCCCCCCCACTATCTATCACACTCTTTCCACGCGGACCAACCTCCAAGTAATTGCCATCCATTCGCTACTGCCACTTAACCAGGTCTCCATCTTTCTGCTTGGGGAACGGCTTACGTCTTCTTAATGAGATTCTTGAGAAATCTGGCACATTTGTTTTCATTTCAGATTCTCATACTGTGTACAGCAATAATCGCTGCCGTTGCCGAACCTCCAGTAAATAACAGGTATATAATATACATACGTTAACTAACTAACAATTCGGTATTCTCCACCATCCGTAAAAAAATACCAAATTTGTTTTTTTAAAAGCGCCTCTTTTTTTATATGTTGCTTCATTGATTTTTAAATACACTGAAACCAATAAATATTAGTTCAATTGATGATAGTGAGCAATGACGTCACATACCAATAATCTCTTACAAAATATATGGAAACGTTCCTTTTTGACAGTTCATAAAAAGTGCGTTAACGATTAGTGGTGTCAAATACCCAATTGTTTTAGAGCTTATGAAAACAAGATATTTGATTTGATTGGTTCGACGACCCATTTGGTGTTGCGGTTGAGACGTCGACTGCAATACCAAAGGTTCCGGGTTCAATCCCCAGGCAGTACAAACATTAGTGTACATGAACATGTCTGTTTGTAATGATCTGGGTGTTTTCTATGTATAATATGTATGTATTTACAAAATAAATAAAAATATGTTTATCCGTTGTTTAGTACCCATATTACAGGCTTCACGTTTAACTTGGGGCTAGATGGCGCTGTGTGAATGTCATTGGATATTCATTCATATTATTATTTTATTTTTACCAATTCCAGGTACCTCCCGCCAGGCCAGGGTAACAGCAGGTTTGGGAAACCATTGCAAACGTACGGAGCCCCCGGATCTGGGTTCGGTACTCAAAGGCAGACAGATGCTGTGTTCAGGTAGACAATAATGACAATTTCAACTCTTATCTTTGACATGATACTGAAAATTTATTGCTTAATCTATTACCTTTGAATAATTTGATTTAATTTGTTATTCACTGAATTTAATTATGTACTGACTTTTTGAACTTATTTATTAATATGTTAAACTGCATGTACAATGTTAAATTGCAAACCTCCCAGGGTCCATATGTTTACAATCCAATAATGTAACACCTTATGGAATGCATATGTGATGCAATACAAATAAATAAATAAATAAAATTTGCTAATATAACATATACATTAAATTACCGGGTTTATGATGTCTCGGATGACGGGGGCAGTGCGGCATTAATGGAGAATAATATGTATCTTGAATAACTATCATCGTCAAATTGATCAATTTGAAATTTAACGCGGCCTTCTCCGTCAAATATGATATAAGTTTATACATGGATGCACACTTAATTTGCCTGTTTAAGTTATTTATTTTCCTTTTTTAGGACTGCTGGAAGAGATTCCATTTGGAATAAGCAGTACCTTTGTACTTATATTTCAATTTCTATTGTTGATTTTCTATGTTTATGTGTTCATAAAATAATAAATAAATAACTGTAAATATGCCTTCGGTGGCTCAATGGTAGGGAATATTGCCTCCCGATGATTCAGGTTCAAATCCCGCCACGTAACAATGAATTTTCGAAATTATATGTACGTTTATCGTACGTACGCTCTTACGGTAAAGTAAAACATCGTGAGGAAATCTGCGCAGGCCTACAAAGAAATTATAGGGTTGTGCGTTAAGTTAGCCAATCCGCACTGGGCCCGCGTGGACGGGTAAGGCCTATACACCGTTTATGGGTAGGCTCGTTCCCCTTGGTGGGACGTATAATGAGCTGATGATGATGAACCCGTATAGTTTTTTTATAATGTTACTGTACAGGACGGTCAGGACTCTCACCTGATGGTAAATGAACGCCTGACCATGACAGAATGGCATTGAAGTAGACCAACAACTGATAGACAGTTTATTCTCCGTCAATGCCACACTGCATTGCTGGTCTCTTATACCCGGTAATTTAACTAGCTTCAGTGCCCTCATCCCGAAACACAAAAGTGCATAACACTCCTGTTTCACGATACGATATCAGGCACTGCGGTGTGGTACCTACCTAGACGACTCAGCATCGAGTCTACCGCCTAGTATGTCCAAAGCTTAAACAATTTCATCTCAACTTACAGAGGCCGCCCATCATCAAACTACGGTGCTCCCTCTAACCGTCCATCCAACCAATACATACCCCCTAACCCTCAATTTGGATCTCGAACCCCCTCGTCCCAATACTTAGCTCCTAGCATTCAAAACTCAAGGATACCTTCATCGCAATACGGCGCCCCAAGTTTTGGTCAGAACCAAGCACCTTCTTCTCAATATGGCGCTCCTGGGAATGGCCAAAGACGTTTAAGCCCATCTACTCAGTATGGAGCACCTGGTCTTCAGGGGCCAGCTCAGTACGCGTTGAGACAGCAGGAACCTTCAGAGCAATATGTTGCGCCAGGGTTTGGAGGTAGGTAGTATGCCAGAGAATCCGGTAGTTGACACCATGCGCAATAAAATACCAAACCTTATTTTCATAGAAGCGCACCTTATTTTATATGTTGTTTCTGTGACCACTATTGTTTACGTACATATTGTATTTTTAAATACACTGAAACCAATAATTATAAGGTCAATTGATGGTAGTGAGCAATGACGTCACATATCACTAATCTCATACAAAATATATGGAAACGTTGCTTTTTGACAGTTCATAAAAAGAACGTTAACGATTAGTGGTGGCAACATCGGATTCTAGTCAAAATCAGTTTAGCTTTTTCACAATTAGCGACGAACAAATAGACAAAGTATAGAATATTATGTTATATATACTGTTTGTACTTAATAACATTTACATGCAAGCAGTTGATATTTTGGGGGGACTTATGTCCAACAGTGTACTATGATAGGTTGAAGGGAGAGGAGCTGTTATTTAATATTACAAACAGACACGAAAAATTATTGTATTTAAATATAGAAATGACAACACTATTAACTTATGGGCTGAGAGCATCTTGGGTGAGAGCCAATCTGCGCTCGCCAATTGTCGGTGGAAGCTGTGAAGGCCACCTGCGGCCAACAGCAATAAGTCATTCCGAAAAAAAAAAAAAAAAAAAAAAAAAAACTATTAACTTGATTCACTTAGGCACTCTTCAAAATCATAAATTACCGCACCAGATTGCTTAGGAAAATTTTATGTGGTGCTTTTAAAATTACTTTAAAAATACTCATACTTTTTCCAGGAGACCAATACTCCCAAAACGGTTTCCAAGCTGAGCAGAGCAGAGCCTATTTGCCGCCAGGTGGCGGGAGGGGAGGCTATGGTGGTGATGATGACGGGAGCAATGGGGTAAGGAATTACTAGGTGGTAAATTCGGTAATGAGACGTCTAGGCATATATCCACTGCAGTGCTAGTTAACGTCCCGCGAAATAGGTGTGTTGATTACCGGGAATAAAAGATATCATCATTTGACCCATTTGGTGTTGCGGTTGAGACGTCGGCTGCAGCACCAAGGGTTCCGGGTTCAATTCCCGGGCAGTACAAACATTTGTGTGCATGAACATGTCTGTTTGTTATGGTCTGGTTGTTTTCTATGTATAATATGGATGTATTTACAAAAAAAATGTATATAAGTATGTTTATCCGTTGTTTAGTACCCATAAAACAGGTTTCACGCTTAACTTGGTACTAGATGGCGCTGTGTGAATGTCAGTGGATAATTATTTATTTATTTATCTTTATCACATAAAAAAGAAACAATAATAATCGAGATCAAATAACCGAGTTAACGCTATGAACTTAGAATTTATGTGTGCGTGTGTGTGTGTGTTCTGTGTGTGCATGCTTGCCCTTGCAATAACCTTGAAAATATGTCCAGGAGCCAGCCAACTACAGCTTCGAATATATGGTGAAGGACGAGCCCTCTGGCAACGACTTTGGCCACCGCGAGTCTCGACAGGGGGATCGTGCTCAAGGACTGTACTACGTGCTCTTACCTGACGGCAGGAAACAGGTAAGAAGATATTGTTTTTATGGAGCTTTGTCACGGTATAGCCGGCTTGGCCGAATCTCACAGATAACTGGCGTAAAACTACGCTCGCTGTTGTGTTTCGCTCTAAAAGTGAGGGTACAAGAGGCTCAAAACCTTCCATTCCCCTTACCATTTTCCCATTTTCTCACCTTGCCAAAATCTTGCCGCTTCTTCGGAGTATAGGTTGTTGTACGCCAAGTGAGTGAGGTTACATACCGGAGACCCAAATTCCCGTTCCTGATATTTCTTTTCTTTCAAAGTTGCGAATGTCCATAGATAGTGGTATTACTTACCATCCGAAACGCTGATCGAGCTCATGTGGTCATTTACTAGGTGGTAGACACGTGTCTACTGGTACTGTACTGAGTCGTCTTGATACCCCGAGTGCCAGATATCGTCCTGTGAAATACCAGTGTTTTGCACTTCCGTGTTTCGGGATGAGGACACTGTTTTGTAAAATTACCGGGTATACCAAACATCTGTTGTCTCGAGTGATGGGCGCAGTGTAGTGTTAATGGAAAATAATAAAAACATTAATTTTCCTTAACACTGCATCTGTCAAGGTCAGCGGATTTAGGTTAGGTGCCAGGAGGGGGTCACATAGTAGTAGTCAGGTTAAGAACTTATAAGGTATTTTGTTAATGTACGTTAGTAAAGTTCTTAAAATAGCTCGGGGGGTCATGACACCCATGACCCTCCCTCTGGATCCGCCGTTGAGGTCAGATATATAACTTACCACCAGATGAGCGAACGGACCGTCTGATTCACTAAATGTCTTTAAATATATGTGGGCAGTTCCCTAATGTTAATTCAATTTACAGACTGTGGAATATGAGGCTGATCAAGACGGTTACAAGCCGAGGATATCTTACGAAGACACCGGTCTAGGGCAGAATGGTTATGGCGGGAATGGCCAGAACGGCTACCAGAACAGCTTCGGTTCAGTATCTGGACCGTATTAGATCTCTACGATGAACACGGCGAAAGGGACAAGTGACTATAGATCGATTAAATTTTCAAAAACATGAAAATGACATACATAGTTATTAACTTTTAGATATATCATCGATTGACGACACCTTTTCCGGTGTTAAACATCAACGATGTCTAGGATGAAGCACGCTGACCTAGAAAATACCTATTTACTATGGACTTGAAGACATCCAAATTGTATTCTTCGAGAGACACTCAAATTTTATTTTATCCGGAAGTGTATTCCATAGTTTCGCAGTGGGAATTATAAATGTGGATTCAAAGTGCTTAGTACAACACTCATTTTCACGATAAATGGATGTCGCTTCACTATTTTTCAAGTCTTTCGCTTCACCTTTATTTTTCTATGCAGTACTTAAGCACTGTTTTTATTAGGGAAATCTGAGATTAAGAAATCTATTTTTGTTGACAGATTTTTTCATTCTGATATTTCAATTGAACATTTTTTATATCGCGAAATTTCTTACAATTTAACCGTCATTTGTCTACACACAGAACAAGGATAAGGTATAAATGAATTTGAGCTTTGATTGTAAAGTACTCAAGTATAACATTATTTAAAAAGTTATAATTTATAACAATTAAACTTTGGATTAAGGGAAGTCTTATCATCCAATCTTTGTTATTTAAGAGGCTTGATGGCTATTATTACTAGCGTTTTAAATCTCTAGTTTAATTTAATTTTGTAAATAAATAAATGATTTTAACGACGACTCTATGCTTTGTCAATGGTTTTGTTATATAGTATATATTTGTATTGTTTAAAGATATATAAATGTCAATTCTTTAACAATATATTCTGAGTTCAAAATACTTACTTTAAAAACTATACTTCTCAATTCTTAACAATATTTTATAAGTCTAAAATACTTTATCTATACTTCTTCATTTTCAATTAAACCCACCTATTATTAAAATAATTATCGTATGCGACTTCAATTTTCTTTTTTTGTATACTTTATGTTTATTTTTATAGATATTAATCAATAGTTAATAGTAGTGCAACACATGTAAATAAAAAATAAAAAAGGGTTTTTATACGAACGCTTTTTACTTTTTAATGTCCCTAATTTTTTTTATTTATTTAATTTACCTAAATAACAACAGTCCATTTCGTAATTTAAGACGTAAAAATATTACCCTAAGTCACCGTTCAGCTATTTATTTCACTGCTTTAACCATCCTTGAATGAGCATGCAATGTTTGTCAAAGCACATTTGACTAAGGTCCTAAGCGATTGAATGAATGAGGTCAATCAAGCTATAAAGTATTACAGATCTTTTTTAGAAGGATCGTCATCATCAGCAGCCCATTAAACATCCAATCGAGGGGCACTAGCCTTCCCGTAAAGAGTGTGCCTTAGTCGTCCACGCGGGCCCAGTGCGAATTGGCCGATTTCACGCACAACTTTGAATCTCTTCGCTGGCGTGCGCACGCCTTCCTACCGGCTGTTGCCTTTCTACCGGGAGGGCACAGGATCAAATCCCGCCACGTACAATTGTGTTTTCGAATTTTCGAAATTTGTGTACGTTATCGACGCTCTTCGGTGAAGGATAATTTCGCGAGGAAACCTTCACTCACGCTCCGAAGAATTCAAAGTTGTGTGTGAAGTCGTCCAATCTGCGCTGGGACGCGTGGACGACTTAGGCCTAATCACATACGGGTAGACTGTGCCCTCGTGGGGACGTCTTAATGAGCTGATGATGAAGAAGTCAAATAAATCAAAGTTAACGAAAGTCAATTGACGTCAATAATTCGAAACAGAAACAATGATGTAAAAAAGTATGGATTCGTGAAATGCTCACAAAACAATCGGAGAAAGTGTTCCGAATGCAGTGACAGCACACATACACATTTCGAACACATTTACCTAAACAAAAGAGTACAAACTGTACTCTCTTCGGTGGTTCGTTTTTGAGGCACGGATGGCGTATCTACCTTTATATATACAGAATATCATTGAACAGAAAGGAAATTTTAATTAAAATTCTTTACACGCATGTTGGTTTTGTAAATAACTCGTGATGTGTTTGTATTTTCAAGTATCGTGTTTTGAAAGAAAATTTAAAAAATTATGCCTCCTTCAAATAGTCTTTAGTTTACTGGCCATTCCAGTCGTTTGTGAGTACATTGTTTAACAGTGGTTAAACAACACTAACAATGGAGTATTAAAACTAATTTTTGTTTTTTTTAAATTTGACTATTCGTAAGTGTTGTTTAAAACGATGAACTACAGTTTTAACAATTGAAAGTTTTTCAATTCCTTGTTATTATAATAGCGTCGGTGGCTCATTGGTTGCGGCGGTTGCCCGATCTGGAGGGTGCGGGTTCAAATCCCATCACGTACCAATGTCTTTTCGAATTTACGAAATACGTACCTTTATCCGAATAACGATGAAGAAAAACAACGTAGCCTGCGCGCAACTCCGAAGAAATTCAAAGGTTGTGCGTGATGTCGGCTAATTTGCACTGACTCCGCGTGGATAACAAGGCCTATACACCCTTTAGGGGTAAGCTTGTGCCCCTCGATGGGGTGGGGAAAACCAAAGTCGTCAACAAAGAATCGTGGACATTAAGCCGGCTGAACTTTTTTGAATCATAGTGGTAAAAATATGAACCAAACCAAAGGTTAATTTGTTGTCATGCACTAAGATTTTAAACTGTCTATTTTTAACTGATATTCCAGTATTGGTCTATGTGATTGACATAATATTATATTACTGTGTCTTCTTTAGACGTAACTTGTATCACGAACGGCCACAGAGTTCAGGGAGCTAAACGATATATGGTGAGATATATATATTCATAAATCTGATAATTTTACTAACATTCCGTTTTTGATTTTACTTTTCTAAGAAAGGTTTATACGTTGGTATACCAATGATGTAAAAAGTATAAATTCGTGATATACTCAAAAAACTATCGAAAAAAGTGTTCCGAATGCAGCGACAGCACACAAACACATATTTTGAATGAGCGTACATTTATCTTAACAAAGAGCTTACAACTGTATCCTCTTTGGCGGTTTGTTTTTGAGGCATGGGTAGCGTATCTACCTTTACATATACAGGTGTACACCCTACTTTTTGATTGATGTGGAATAGAAGCAGCACTTTTGAGAACATTATCAATTATTCTTTCTTGGTCTTTTTTTTACTTTTATACTACGAATAGACTAGGTGGTAGACTCGATACTGAGTCGTCTAGGTAGGTACCACCGCAGTGCCAGGCATCGTTCCGAGAAACAGGAGTGCTAGCACTTTTGTGTTTGGAGATGAGGGCACTGTAGTGTAATTACCGGGTATAAAAGACCTAACTTCTGTTGTATCGGGTGACGGGCACAGAGCGGCGTTGATGGAGAATCATAACACTCTGCCGCTCTGTCATGATCAGTTGAGCGTGATGACCGGCCTGCACACTTAAAACATAAAAAAAAACATTTCTTAAATAAGTATTTAATCTTTTGCTAAGTATATACCGACATCAGCTTCCGAATTTAACTTGTACACTGAATCTAAACCTCTAGCTTTTACGCTCTTTCTTTAGGCCTGGATTGAATAAATGATCCTCCGCTTTGACTGTGCCTCTAAAACTTTTCTGGTATTATAAAGGTGTACCTACTAAAAGCTCCAGAGTCAGTGAGAGAGTACGTGGATTGGACGTG
>PQWD01000857.1:0-45483 GCA_019425675.1 Leucinodes orbonalis | reverse complement strand
TTTTTAGCTATCGAACCCTCGAAAGTACGGAATTATCTTGCTTTTCAGTGTGGTGGTTGGAGCAAACGAGTTGCAAAGTGGTGACCGCGTCGCGTAGCTTAAGGCACCCTCTATGTTGATGGACTGACAACTTGCATATGGTCACCGGTGCAGGCTGTAGAGGACCATGATTTCTGGCCTAAAGCGACCGAGACCTAAATTAAGTTTCCTTTTATGATCGCATAGATGTCATGTCAAACAGTATTTCCCAGCACGGAACTATTCGATCATAAAAATCATTTTACCCAATACTGAAAGTCTTTTCTTTTCAACCGCATTCCACTGCTGGGCAAAGGTCTCATCCATTTTATCCGCTTTCCTCGTCTAGTTTCTACATGTGGACCACCGGCCGCAGAATGTCGTACGCTACGATTGCTACGTCTTGGTCTTTCGTGCAAGGTCGCAAACAATCAATTTGTGGATAAACAATACCCTTTTCACACAAAACAAAATATGTATAAGTGTCTTATCTATCTATACAACTCTTCATTGGAATTAATTCTAATTAAGCAAAAATCCCACAGATACCGAAGGTTTTACGATCCAGTGTGTGACGGTACTCCAATAAAAGACCTTTTATTGAGCATAATATATCCTGGCCTGGTGACTGGGCTTACGGTAAATATACCTTTTATTTGAAAGCATTACAAATAAAATAAATAAATAAATATCCACTGACATTCACACAGCGCCACCTAGCCCCAAGTTAAGCGTGAAGCCTGTATTATACGTACTTAACAACGGATAAACATACTAAAATTTTTTTTAAACACATACATATTATTCATAGAAACACCCAGACCATTACAAAGACATGTTCATGCACACAAATGTTTGTACTGCCGGGATCGAACCCGGAACCCTTGGTGTTGCAGTCGACGTCTCAACCGCAACACCAATGGGTCGTCAAAGCATTAAGTAATCATTAAGCAGAGAACTGCCAGGAGAGCTCCGTAATGTAATCTTAAATTGTATTGAACTCTTTCCATATTGTTCTACTTTATCATAATGCCAATTAAAACTGAATCTCCCAAACTAAATAATACTACACTAAACTGCCTGCCAAGCGTGGAGATTATGGCAAAACCGTTCACTTTATTTTAATTCATAGGTAAGCAATTGATGGTAAGTGATGTAGGATGTTACTCGTATATCCCCGAAACTGGTAAAGTAAGTAAGCCTGTCCCGTAAGGTTTAAGTACACTTAGCTTTAAGAAATAAAGCTATGTTATATAATAGGAATTAGCATTAAAATATGTGAAATACTAAAGGAAGGGACCTCCTACTTACAACATTACTTATTTGTAACTAAAATATATTACACCCTAAACACTTAAAAATAAAAAAAATTAAAACTAAAAATATAATTAAAAGAAGTCCCTTTCGGCAAAGTTCCGAAAATACTGGCAGCGTTACCCTTGGATTGCTAAACTGATTCTTTGACCAAGGTAGCTGCCAGATCTTCGGTCACCTGTGACGTCGACTAACCTTTTGGAAATCTCTTTGAAAAGCCTCAAAGCACTAGGACCCCACGGACCAAGGGTCTCGACACCGAACGGAACAAAATCATATTCAGAGCCCAGACCCCTGTATTTGCATGCTTTGGCTTTTTCGGCCGCTTCACAAGCCGCACCAGCTCTGTTGATTGTACCATGTAGATGGGAAGGGGCCAGCGTGTCTGCACAAGTTGCATCCCATACTAGCACCCGGCCCATCCTCCATGGAATCAAACTCATGCCATCCTTGCTTAGCTTTAAGTTTGTCTCTAATTTATTGTTGCTTGTACCAGTGTCTATCTTGTTGGTTGTCCTAATAAATAAAAAAATAAAAAAAAACTGTTCACAAACGCATTGGAGGATGTCTTTAAAATTCTGGACTGGCCTGAACGATGCGTCAACGTCGATGGAGAGTATATTTCTCAACTTCGTTTGCTAACGATATCGTCTAAATGAATCTTCCCGATGAGTAGGGCTTGGCATGGATTAAGACATGACGAAAGTCATGTTCAATGACCATAACATGCCACAATCGCTAAACGTCGAGGGCGTCCTTCTCGAGGTTGTGCAGAAATTCCATCCCAGCTTTGCCGGCATAACTTCGAGAGGAGGCTAGTAGGAGGATTTAGTTGGATTGAGCTGGGCTGACCTTAATAAATACAAATGGCTTAGATATTTGACGTGTTTTCTAAAGTTTTAAACATTTTTTCACAGATAGTGATGGTGATGGAGATGATTTTGATGACGATTACTATTTTAATCTTGAAAAATAAATATTTTGCATTCCATTAAAATGTTTAATTTTTATAACATATGAGAACGTGCGTCCCGTTCAGTTATGACTTATGACAAAAAAGTTCAGTTCGCTCAGCTGGTGATAACGCCTGACTATGACAGATGCAGTGTTGATGAAAATTAATAACAGTAAATAGTCATTATTTCCATCAACACTGCCCTGCTCCGTCACCCGAGACGACAGATGTTAGGCCTCTTATACCCGGTAATTTACTAGCTACAGTGCCATCATGCTGAAAATGAATGTCATCATCAAGCTCATTAAACGTCCCCCGAGGGGCACGAGCCTACCCGTATAGGTGATTAGGCCTTAGTCGTCCACGCGGGCCCAGTGCGGATTCGACGACTTCACACACAACCTTCGAATCTCTTCGCAGGCGTGCATGAAGGTTTCCTCACGATGTTTGCCTTCACCGTAAGAGCGTCGGATAAACTTTCGAAAATACATTGGTATACCTGCGCTCTCCTGGTCGTAAGGCAACAGTCCACACCACTGAGCCACTATGTACATATTATAGTTTTATAATATTGAAAATGGCGCTGCTATAATGCGTTTTGTGTAGTTTACAAGTAATAAAATGAAATAGATTAGTCAGGGTTGAACAGCAAAATAAAATTTATTTTATTATCTTTTTTATTTGATTCCCTTTAGGTAACATAAAATATGCATCACTTTTCTCTCTTTTAACCTATCGCAGTTCACAGCTGGCCATAAGTATCCCAATTCGGCGCCAAATCATCATCTACCTAATAACCAAATCATCAAGATATTCTATAAAAAAAATTGTTTGGCTTAGGATTTTTTAACCCCCGACGCAAAAAGAGGGGTGTTATAAGTTTGACGTGTTTGTCTGTGTGTCTGTGTGTCAGTCTGTGTGTCTGTCTGTGGCACCATAACTCCCGAACGAGTGGACCGATTTTGATTTAGTTTTTTTTGTTTGAAAGGTCATTTAATCGAGCGTGTTCTTAGCTATGTTTTATTAAAATCGGTTAAGCCGTTTATAAGATATAGGGATGAAAGTGGGAATGAAAAACCGATTGTTTGCAAATATGCCCGAATGGGGAATCAAATGAAAGGAAATGATTCGTACATTACAATAGCTAAGTTTAATTAAAATCGGTTCAGCCGTATTAATATAGGGGATGAAAGTGGGAATGAAAAACCGATTGTTTACAAATATGCCCGAGTGGGGTATCAAATGAAAGGAAATGATTCGTACATTACAATAGTAAGTAAGTAAAAACAGGGGTGTTATAAGTTTGACGTGTCTGTCTATTACTAAAATCTAACTTAACCTAACCTATATAAAAAGTATGAAATAAAAATTAAATTAAAAATTTTAAAAACCCCGACACAAGAACTTAAGTAATTTCCCTTTAAAAAGTAAAAAATAATAAAAGAACTTAATGTTAAAGTACCTAAGAATCTATTAATAATTCTAAAAAAAACTCGCGTTGGGGGACCGCTCTTAAACTAACAAATCAAATACAAATAGTGTAATTAAGTAACAGAGATGAACATAAAACAAAATTAAGAGAATTTCAAAAACTTTCATGAAATTCCTTCAAAAAGTCTTGGGTAAAAGCCTAAAGAGGTAACCATCTTATGAAAAATATCGTAGATAAGAAAGAAATAATTAGGAGCGGTCCCCCAACGCGAGGTTTTTTTTTAGAATTATTAATAGATTCTTAGGTACTTTAACATTAAGTTTCTTTTATTTTTTACTTTTTAAAGGGAAATTACTTATGTTCTTGTGTCGGGGTTTTTTAATTTTTATTTAATTTTTATTGTCTGAGCTAGGTAATCCTAGCCCAGATTATGTGGCATCGTGAAACATCGTTAAGAATAATTATAAATCAGACGCTAGTACATACTTTTTTGTAAGAGCAAAATACTTTCATTTCACGGGACGATATCTGGCACTACGGTGGTACCTCTCTAGGAAGGTAGTAGTCATCTTCACAAGATGAGGCTAAGTGACTCGGATACTTGCTACTGCTGTTGGCCGCAGATGGCCTTTACAGCTTCACCGGGCAATTGGCGAGCGCAGATGGCTCAAGGGCAACTACCTTTTATGCCCAAGTGACATCAAATCTATAAAGTTAGGCAGGATTCTGAGTTTCCTGAAAAGTGCCCAACTTTTAGACGAATTCTAAAATGGGGTGCGAGTCACAAAAGATCTTTTAGATCGAGATGACTACGGGTTTGAAAAAGCCTGAATAGCCTCCGGTAATTCGAATAATAATAACACCTATCTACCTAAAAAATTGTTTTTTGAAAAGAGTAACTGCTGAGTATCTTGCTGGATTCTTGGAATTGGAATAAAGCGTGCCCGTGCGAACGACTTAGGCCTGTACACCCTATACGGGTAGGCTCGTGCCCTCAGTGGAGACGCATAATGAGCTGATGATGATGGTTTACAAATTATACATTTTTAATTAACAAAATCTTCACGCCAATTTGTTTTGTAAATTACACGCCAAGTCAATCCATCTAGGCGTACGTCTAACAGATTAAAATTAAAGAAATGTTTCAATTTCAAATATTAATGATCATTACATTATTGACTATTCACGTCAATGGTAAGTACATTAATGTGAAGGTCACCATCATCATTATGATTTCAATAAGGAGTCTACCACAATTAAATTTCAATTAATTTAATAAATCCGGCTATATCTACAAAGGTTAAAACCCAGACTACAGCCCCCGGATTACGTACCTACGTAGCGGCTAAGACCACGTAATTTTAAAAATATTAATATTTCAAATCTTATGCGAGTGAACAACGGAGGAATAAGACGAGTGAACCCGTGGTTAAGTGCCAGTTATATATTATTAATAAATTAAATTTAATTATATATAATTAATATATTATTATATAAAACTATTGCCATCCACTGGTCGGTATTTGAGAGCAGGTCAAAATTAATTAGTGTGTGTATATCCAAGTGTCCGTAAATAAAAAATATTTCATTTTATTTTCTGTTTAACGATAATACTGAAAATCCAGATAATTTGTATTTTAATTATATTTCAGATGTAAATTCTATTACAAATGGACACAGAGTTCAAGGAGATAAAAGATATATGGTGAGAGATATTGCTTAGAAACAGTAAAGTAAAGTAAATTTTATTCAGAAAACAATTACAACATTCATTGTGAAACAAGTTAAAAACAACATTTTTAAATTTATGCAATTGCACTGAATGGAAGTCTACTCAGCGTAATCAGAACAACACAGGATGTCCTGACGCTGGTCTTCCGTAGACACCGTTGATGAGGTAAGAGGAGCCACTACGCCGCGTTCACTAACAATAGTCTACAGCTATATAAAAAAGATACAGATACATAAAAAATTTATATACGAACATAATATACAATCATGTTTGTAGAAATCATAGATTTTAGATAAGGTCCGAAGACATCTGGTAAAACTTGAGTGACCGACAAAACCTGCAGGTTTACCACTGCCGAGAGCATATAGGTAGTGTGGAAGACCAATAACCTGATGGATTAAAATTTTTGAGTATCGGCCACTTAACGCAAAAGCGTAAACCGACCCTAACCAGATGGACCGATGAGTTACCGCCATCTCTTAAAACAGTGTTACAATATTACTGCGTCTTTTCTGGTTCGAAATACTGACGTATCATTATAACAATACTGTTCTAAGGGATTGTGGTTACCCCCCAGGTTAAGGTGGCGAGTACCAGATGGACGTCAACTGCTAGCGTTCGGTTTGAGTGAAGTCAGAGAAGGCATTCATTCATCACCATCATGAGAGCTTAATATGTAAGCTGTCGTGATGCTCAGCTGCAATGACTCTTCTACTAGGTATACCTACTAAAAGCTCCAGAGTCAGTGAGAGAGTACGTGGATTGGACGTGCGGTGGAGCAATCGTCCACCCGATCCACGACGGCTGCAGCGTGCATCTACGACGTGGGACACGTGTACGTGATATCTGGGTACAAGACCCATCCCGCCCGAGGAAGTCATGACAAATCCATGCACCAAGAACACTGTAAGAAGAGTTGTGCATACTTGCACACAAACAGTACGTATTTACTAACCTTATTTCGCTTTCTCTCTTCAACCTATCTAAGTCCACTGCTGGACATAGGTCTCCCCCATTTGCGCCAGATATCCCTATTATGACTTACTTTATTTACTTCGGGTGAAATGAAATGAAATTAAAAGTGTTTATTCAGTTTAGGTCTTTAAAGAACCTTATGAATGTCAAATGAAGCTACCACTGGTTCGGGAGGTAGTTTTCTACTGAGAAGAAACAGCAAGAAACTCAACGTCAAAGTAGATTAGGTAATCGTTTAATGCAAATAATCAAATATTTCTGCTTGATTGTATTAGTATCAGAGCATCTGTGGCCCATTGGTATGGTCTGTTGTTTCCGGTCTGAAGGTGCAGGTTCAAAACCAGCCACGTACCAATGCCTTTTCGATTTTTTAGAATATACGTACGTTTGTCCGACGCTCTTACGATGAAGGAAAGCATCGTCAGGAAATATACGAAGAGATTCAAAGGTTGTGCGTGAAGTCGTCCAATCCGCACTGGGCCCGCGTGGACGACTAAAGCCTATACACCCATTACGGGGATAAGCTCGTGCCCCTCGGTGGGAACGTATAATGAACTGATTATAATGAAATAAAATCTATATATAGTCCTAAAATTAGTTAATTATGGTGCAATATTATAGCTGGCGAACCACATATCCTATAGATTTTTTACAGAGTTGCTGGATACGACAGAACGTTCTTCCAATAATGACTTTTGGAATAGCGGTGATATAACGATAGCACGACTGGACCGACGTTTTGACTTCAATGACGTCATCAACTACAATCACTGCTCGTACCTGCCAGCTCCTATTAGAGTGAACATGATGGCAAAATATGGAGGAGCTGGTATGGACGTTATCACTCTCGGCTGGGGCCATACTAAACATATGAGACCGGTAAGTGTTTTAGATCAGCCAGTTTAATGTCTCTTCTCTCTACCACCTTTTTCAGAATACTACTGGAAATAGAACTTTCACATTCTGCACCAGATATCCTCCGCTTTCCTCATTCAATCTTCACAAGCGATCTTTCATAAGCCATTGAGCCGGAGGCCGTCCTACGCTATGCTTGCCAAGACACGTTCTGGACGTCTCCACTCCAGAACGCGTCTACTGCAAGGGCCATCGGTATATGACAGCCAACTGCCACTTCAACTTGATGTATGTTGTTAACTTTAATCGTGTTTCGAATAACCATTTTTAGAGCAATGCCCCGGATTGCTCGCTCCATTGCCTTCTCCATCTCCACTTTTTCAAATTTATCCCGCATTAAGTGTCCATCTCAGCTACGTATTATTAAATGATTCCTTAACTTTAAATAACATTTATTGATAGATTAAATNTCTCTTTCAACGTCTACTCACATGGCAACGACCGACACAAAGTTTAGAATTATTCAAAATAACTTAATTAACTACTGAAACTACTGAAGCTTGTGATGACCGGCTATTTTAAGATTTTTTTCCATAATAAACAGGACTTGACAGTGTGAGTTGTGTTGCCTATCTGCCGTCACCATAGGCGTTTAAAATACAACTAAAAACTGGTGATAATTGTAACCAAAACCTTTGAATATGTAATATAAATCAGTTAATCAAATGGTTTACTATATTACAAGCTTTGAAGTTAAAATGGCGCGAAACAAACGCGAATTTACGACTGTTACCGTCATCGTTAATTTACAAAATTGTCACTATAGATTTTCTTAACAACGTTTGAAAAAAGAATCAACTACGTTTTAAGTCAAACTGGATGGCGTAAAGAATTTAAAAAAGCCATTTTACATAAAATAATGACAAAAAAAACATTTGACGTCCAAATGGCGCGTAACTTTCGCGCCACGAATTACGACTCTTCCGACGCACAATGGGCCCGTTGCCGGCTTTATTTGCAAGTCGTACTTTTGCCGCGATCATCGATGTATTCATTGGTTTGTTCGTTGGCCTTTTGCGGTGTGGCATAATAACAACGTTCTTTGCGTTGGTATTGTAAGGGAGATGTTGAAATGTTTTTAGCTTATCGCGTTTAGATGCTGCTTTTATATTACAATTTTTAAAGGTTACTTTTATCGTCTAACATAGCTTCGCTACATTGATATTTGAAGGTACCTACAGGTATATTCTTTTTAAGATTTTGTAAAATAGAAGAGGCATGCAAACAAACATAAAAGTTGGAGACAATAGTAAATCCGATTTGTTGAATAGGTGTGCGGTTGAAAACTTTATGTTGAGGTTATAATTGCACCGTGTTATAGTATTTTCACTTTCATCAGTGCTTGTCATCACACGCCTTCACGCACAGCATAGGTACTTTACGGGGAGCTTGGCCCGTAACCACCACGCTGTCCCATTCGGACTGGTGTGTGTTAACGACTACCAGCCTAAGGTTGTAGCCGCGACCGACGGTTTAACATGTTCTACGAAGTACAGGATACTTTCATTTATGACAATTAAGTGATTCAGTTGTAATTAACCATGAACGCCGGAATTAAGGCGTCATTGGCGGTTCGAATGATTAAACTAGGAAAAATCGTTAGAATGTGATGTTTCACGTGCCGTTCGAACCCTTCCGGGTTAAGCGCAGCGATCTATTTTTTTATTCATGATGGGCTTGCTCTTGTGCACAGACTATCCTAATGGAAGAGACGTGCTCTAAGATGGAGCGAGCTTGCCCAGAAAAAGCCTATTCACTTCGTTTTTGAATGCCACAGGGTTGTATGTTGGCCAGAAACACAGACGCAGGCAGGTTAATTCCATTCATTTGCAGTGCGCATAATGAAAGTAGACGCGAAACGCTTAGTCCGAATATGGGGAACATCAATAACAAACGGATGAAAATTTGCAGTGCGCCTTGATGACCTGTAGTGAAAGGGTGACGATGGGAAGCAGTGCAATGAGCTCGGAAGAACACTCACCAAGTAGAGCAATAAAAGACCGACAAACAGTCACTTTTTGATCTACAGCAAACGTACAGCGTTTGCTGTAGATCAAAAAGACCACGGAGGCACTAGAATTCAATATATGGATTTTGACTTTAGAAGATGCGATTTAGATGCAACGTGTAAGTGTCGTAAACATATTCTGTATTATTCCCCAGACTGCACGTTCCGCCCACCAGAAAGCAATATCGAACAAATGGCTTTTGTTGCCATTGCTTTTGGTTCAACGGAAGTTTCCAGATCTTTCCCAACTTTTCACACTTTAACGTTAGAAGTTAGGTTCAAACTTAGGCTGTGGATAGTTTGGTTGTAGTTCGAAAACGATAGAGGATGATTAAACTATGTGTATATCTATAATTCGGAGAGAATCAAATTATAAAAAATAATTATGGTCTTAAATTTATAATTTTTTTCCAGCCAAAATTTGCCGGGAAGAGATTGCCATGTGTAATAAGTCCGCCCATTGTACTTTCTTTGGGCGAACGGCAAAGATATTATGAATAAATAAATAAGCAAGATTTATATACGAGTATTTACTGCTTTAAAAGGCGTCAATATTTTAACACATTATGATAAATAAATATTCACAGACATGCACACAACACTATCTAGCCCTTACTTAAGCAAGAAGCAAAGTTCTTGGCACATAAATTAAAAGAGGAGACAAATAGGCCGACAACCTTGTATTTTTATATTTAAGTAGCAAACGAGCAGACGGCTCACCTGATGGTATCCGCCCATGTTCATTACAATACCAGAGGGCATTGAAATTAGTTGTCGGTCCTTTAAATGAGAATACGCTATACAAAAATAGGTAGGCTGATGGTTTTTTAAATAATTCAAGCAAAACAATTCTCATAGATATCAAGGTCTGTCGAAGTAGCTACAATGAAGCCTTTAAATATACGGAATATTTGCAATGAAGAAGAATAAGTGAAATTTAAATAATTTGGCTCCATGCTAGGCATGGAGAAATCAAAAAGATTTACATAAATAAGTTTGACGTTGTAATGGCGTCTTGTCAGTGCATGTCACTTTCACAGACATATATGCCTATCATATGCCTATGCAATATGCATACAATATAAAAAGAAGTTACTGACCATCTATTACAGTTTAATTACTTCAACTGTCAAATCGAGTCATAATAATGATTATACTTTCATTATAGACCTCAAATTAATTATTTTGCGAGAAGTTTTTGACCATTTTAAATTAATATGAATTATCACAAACGATTTTAAATGTAATTCTGTCGTAATAACCATTTACTAAAATCAAAATATTATAATGTTTCTTACCTTCATTTGAAAATGTCAAGACTTCCTGTTAATATTATTGGCAAACACATAGGTTAAGTTAATCACTTAAAAAAATATTCATAAGATATGTACAATATCAAAATTATGTAAAAATATTATTTGACATATTCGTTTACCGGATTTTCTTAGAATAACCCGATTTCAGTTTATCTGAAATCCAATGGAAATCATTAGACTTCCGGTTAGCTAATATTCAGTTCAAATAATTTAACTTCCTGTTGGTATTAAAACCTTATAGGTCCTAACGCATTATTTTAAAATAACTTGAAATAGTCTAAACTATGTGCAATTAGTTTTGAAAGCTAATTGTTGTATTAATTTATACTTTATGTATGTTTCTTTTATTTTATGGTTTTATTCGTCCATCTGCATCATGCCACTTCCGGTGTGGCACAACGGGTATTTAAACCGTTGTGCGATTTCGAGAGGGGCAGTACGCACCCTGAATTGATAAGAAGAACACTGTTGGAAAAGCTAAGTAGTAACGTTGTTATTTTGCTTGATTTCTGTTATAGAATTATTGTAGTCAATATTAATTTAGCATTGTATAACTTAATTGTTGAAAATTGTTTGTGCTTATAGGTTCAAAGGCTATGATACTGTATTTCGTCCTTCATATTAAATTAAATACTCAATTCAGATATAAAGCTTAATAATTGTAAAATAAAAGATACTATCGGTTTATCTGATATTTTATTTGCACATGTTCTGTCCTTCCGCAATTTAATCTGAGTTGCTTTACAGGTCATTAGATAGATAAACTCTTTATAGCATATAGTACAGCTAAATTCCAGTAAACTATTAATACATGAGGCATCACTTACATCACTGTTCTAACAGTTTTCAGAAGTGGGATCCTACACAACCTCACAAGAGGATGAAGACAAAACGTCAACGGTCTGAAAGTCCTGATGAATCTCTGAAGAAAGATGGCGCCCTGGATACCGCGAGTCTTCACCAGATTGCAGTTCCGATAGCAGTGACAGTTCTTTTGACCTTCATATAAACGAGGCAAGTCCGTTCCTTTTATTTTGGAAAACGTTGCGGCTAAGGCCGATACAATTCCACTTTTTGACCCTGAAATTAATAAAATGCCAGCTTCTGTGTAGATAAATAAAATTGAGCAGTTAGGTGCTATACATAGCTGGTCAGATAGGATAAAATCTTATTTTATGCAGTCAAGGTGACTGGCATCTGGCATGGCAAAAGTCTGGCATTCCTTCTTACAAAGCTATAATATATAGTGGAAAGAGTAGAAGCTAGAACTGTTATCCGCTTTTTCTCCCCTGCCTTCGTGAATCTCTCAGGGAAATGCTGGCCAAAAGGAAAAACCCTACTCAAAGTAGGACCCAGTATTTTACAGCAAGTTGATTTATAGGTGGATTACCTACTCACATGCGAGCTGTAGTTTTGTCAGTTATGGAATAATTTAAAATCGAAAGCTCCTCAGAATTTCCGTATAAATAAAGTAACAGATGATAGAGTTGATACAAGATTGAAAAATAGGAATCCACTAGTTTGTTATCTGTCAGGAGCCAGGAAATACTGTACGTCGATGCTTGAAGAACTTTAATAATATAATAACATTAGACCCACTTGTACACACTTCAAAAGTAAATTGTTTAATGTGAACTAGTAAAATACCAGAGAAACTATATTATTTACATCGTCAAGGGATTCTTTTGTCGATCTACGTTAAATATCGGTGATGTACTGTCAGCAAATAATACTGTCTTACATAAATCTTGTCAATGGTAAACGAGATCATTTATGTAAACTAAAACATCAAAGGTCTCAATATTGAGACCTGTAGCACGTCCATCAATAAAGGGGCTCCAGGTGAGTCAGCTCCACCAACATGTACTTTCTGAACTCTATTTGTTAGTACGACATAATCGAAACTAAGGGAATGCTTAACGATCCCGTAATGTTCCATCATCATAAGAAACTTTTTATGATTTACACAATCGAACGCCTTCGACAAATCGCAAGATATTCCTACAGTATCCTGTTTGTTCTCCTATGCCTCAAAATATATATGACTAGCTTTTGCGTGCGACTTCGTCCGCGTGGAATAGTTACTTTGCCCTAAAGCTCTTTAAACCCCTTCTTCGCTTATATAGGTGAGTTAAAACTGCGATATCTCGTAAAATATTAATTTATGTTGAATGATGGAAAGGGAAATTTTATTTAAAATGAAATACTTGTGATAGATAATGTTTTTATTTGGATAAGGATTATTATGATATTTATGGAAACACCTTAGCAAATGATGCATTAATTTTGATTATTATTTTTAAAATATATTATAGGGAGCTAACCTTAAAAGATAGACATATGCTGTCGAGGACTTTTTGTAGACCTTTAAAAGGTAAACAATACTTTGATTCATGACTTTTGTGAAACTTTAACCGTTTACGCAGCGGAAGCTCCAAGTAAGGAAAATCCCACCCGATTTTGAAACTTTATTCATTGTTGCTCCGCTTCTATTGCTCGTAGCGTCATGATATCTAACCTATAGCCTTTCTCGACAAATAAGCTATNAGGGTGGAATCCTTTCTCCATTCCTGTTTTCTATTTTTATTAATTTCCTTACCCCGCTTCTTACTTGCAAATTCCACCTTTATGCTGATGACCTGCAAGTATACGCGCATGCTCCCTTCAGCTGCATACAAAATCTAGTTGCCTCAATAAATGCTAACCTGGACATAATTTGTGATTGGAGTCGTTCACATGGTTTGGCGGTTAATCCTAACAAATCGCAAGCAATTATTATTGGTGGATCTAAACAGATATCCAAAATTGTACTCTCTGATGTCCCTCCTCTTGTTTTCAATGGTGTGGCTATTAATTATAGTGAGGTTGTGAAGAATTTGGGAGTAATGTTTGACTCGACCCTTTCATGGTGTCCACATGTAGCGGAGATTAGTAGAAAGGTTTTCGCTGCGTCTGGATCACTTCGTAGGTGGAAGAATTTGTTGCCTGTAAAGACTAAGATTGAACTTGCGCAGTCTCTCCTCTTATCTATCCTTGATTATGCAGATGTCTGCCTTTTAGACCTTAATGAGGATATGTTAAATAAGCTCCAGCGTCTGCAAAATCTTTGCATTAGGTTCATCTTTGGCTTGCGGAAGTTTGATCATGTCTCCGAATATAGAAATAAACTTGCTTGGCTCCCTATAAGACAGCGTCGTCAAGAGCATGTTCTCATTCTTTTATTTAAGGTTCTGTATGATCCTCGTTCCCCTCCCTATCTCAAAGAATGTTTTCAGTTCCTTGGTATGGATCACCGCCGAGATCTTAGGTCCAAGTCACGAAGTCTGGTTATTTTAAGGAATCTTTTACTGTTAGAGCTACGTTTCTTTGGAACAGTTTGCCACCTGAGATTCGACACGCTAAGTCACTAGTCACCTTTAAGAACAAGCTTCGTCAGTATTTATTAAATTCTGTTATTTAATTTCATTGAACTGTCTACATATTATTATTTCACAATTTATTTATTTTATAATATATTTGTAAATTATATGTTTAACTTTGTTATTTTCTATTAAATATGGTATTATTTTTATATGTCTATATATATATATATATATATATATATATATATATATTATATATAATTATATGATATTGTAAATAATATTTTTTTATTTATTTTGTATATTGTTTTATTGTTGTATTTATGTATATGTATGTATGCTTTGATTATTTTTGTTCAGTTTTGCTTGTGCACTACCTCTTTTCCGGCTTTGTTCCTTACCCAAAGGTTGCCTGGAAGAGATCGCTTGCAGCGATAAGGCCGCCTTTGCCACAATATTGTCAATTTACTGTTTTTTATTTTATTTTTGTGTACTTGTGAGCAATAAAGTGTTACTACTCTACTACTACTTTATTTTACATGTCGTTTCATTGATCACTTTTGTTTATTTGCAACACTATTTTTTAAATACACTGAAACCAATAATTATTAGGTCAATTGATGTTAGTGAGCAATGACGTCACGTTTCAATTATCTCATACAAAATATATGGAAACGTTCCTTTTTCACAGTTCATAAAAAGTGCGTCAACGATTAGTGGTGTCAAATACCAATTGCGATGTTGTTATTATATTGAATGATACATCTCAGTACTTATAAGAATTAAGTAGACAAATAAATAATAAAATATTTTTTATTTATAGGTATCACAGATAAAATAATGTATTCCATACCTTGTTTTTTTTTTCTTAAAAAGAGTAGGTATGTATTCAGGTAAAAATCTGGGTTTCTAGAAGTGACCATATTTTCGAATCGAACCAGTCTCGTGATAAGTGTCAAGTTCCGTCATGGGATCGATCTTACGGGGATTCCACATAGATAAAATTGTTTTAAAATCCCTTAACGTCAGTGTCAGGGTTTGGTAAAGTTCAGCAGTGGTTAACAGCCCACACCTTTAGTGCTAGTGGCCAATATTTTACTTCCAAATTTTCAAAAATTGCGTTACTAAAAACTAGAACGCTTCTCAATGATTAACTGAAAGGAAATGACTTGATTTAGTAATACCAACAAGTACTAATACGCCCCTCATAATTAATACATAGTGCAACAGCGGCCATGGAAACCAATGAACCGATTTACACATACAAATAGATCAAATAAAAAAATACCTCAGTTCAGCACGTCTTTATTAAAATTACATCATATCACGCACCAATTGTTATAATTAAATTACATAAGGTCTTATCTAAATCTTAGGCCCGTATCCTAGAACGAGACTCAATGTTGATCTTTACTTAAATTGAGTTAGAGAGAGATGCCGCTATTTGTTTTATATACCACTATCTCTTTCTAACTCAATTTAAGAGAAGATAAACGTTAAGTCTTGTTCTCGAAAACGAGCCTTAAATCAGAAATTAAAAAAACATCATTGACTGAAAAATTATCAATTAATTGTGATTAAATATAACAGTGTATTTACAATATAAATGTAACATATTGTGCAGTCTCTACATATGATTAGGCATATTTTCCATAATAGATACAGCAAGAGACAAACGAATTGTATACTTTAAAAACTACACTTAGGGTTCTATTTGCAATGGCAACATTGCATTACTATTTTCATGTTTTCTTTATTTATCATTGAGCTGAATTAATAAATGAACATCCAATATTTACAAGTTATCTAGTCTCAAGTTAAGCAAATAACTTATACTTTGAGTACTAAACAATGGATAAACTAACGTTTATAATTTAAAAGTATGTACTTTGTAAATACCGTAAGATTTTATATTCCGACCGGAGAATGACAGTATACTTATTAAGTGTGTACAATCTAGGTAGGATTTTTTTTAAATATTTTTTTTTTATATACGTTTTTGTAATAACACCCAGACCAATACAGACACGTCCATGCACACACATATTTGTACTGCCGGGGGATTCAACCCGGAACCCTTGGTATAATGCCGACATCTCAACCATCTCACCATAGGTCTTGACATCTCTTCAACTATTACATCGGGTCGTTGACATCTCTTCAACTATTAGATCAGTCATCTTAGTAGAAAGATTGCTTGATGATTGATTCTAGTACTTCGTCAATTCAAACAAAGAGCAAAATGAAATAACCTCATACCCTATTAATGGAAAATATGCCTTAACTTCAGTACATAAAAGGTTTATTTTTATTCACTGTTGTACAATTTTATTCAAAAGTTCGGAACACTAGGACCCGTATAATAGAGCGAGATTCAAGCGTTGATCTTTACTTAATTTAAGTTAGAAAGGAATGGTGCTATTTGGACGTATTTACGCAAAAAGGATCCAACGCACACGGAGGTCAAAAATGAGTTAAGTATACCAAACTAGCCTCTGAGGTGTAAATTAGCCTTTACTATAAATACTATCAACAATATATACATATTTAACATATTAATCGATGGTCGTTACCATCCCACATGTATGGCCCTTGCGTTTTATTTACTCAAAAACGACTCAGTCTCCTTAGACTCATATAGAGAAACATCCATTCAAAAAGAATTAACTCAAAATTAAATATTAAATTAAATCCAATACACTTGAATCCTTTTTGATAATATACACTTATTATACAATAACTAATGTGCAAATAAAACTTAAAACTTCATTATCTCAAATGTGTCATTTTGTGGGTTGGATCCTTTTTGTGTAAATACGTCCAATTATCGTATAGACCGCTATTCCTTTATCTCTACTTAAGTGAAGACTAGAATACGGGCCTTAATACTTTATTGGTTAAATGTTTATTATATATAAAATTGTTAAGTATACGTTACAAATAGAGATTCCTGAAAAATACCAAAAGTATTTGAGTCATTTTTAAATATAAAAATCAGTTGCTTATCCTCAACTAAAATTTCCATTCTTTAAATCAGCATAGATACATATTATCCTTAATTAAGTATGAAACGTTATGACTTCTTTATTTTGTCAATCGATTGATTGACACAAAAGATTTTGTTTAATGAAACATAAGTTCCATGACTTTGTAAAATGAAATCATCCAAAATTTTTAAATACTACAGTAATACCGTTTTTGTAGTATTCTTCTTCTTCTTTCCAGTTTTGTGGCTTTTAGCGTGTTTTCCCTTTACAGTACTAAAATTATACAATACATTTTGACACATTGTTTGACAAAGGTGTAAGTAGTAATGTCAAAATTGACAATTCCCTCATCTTAACATTCATTTTTGGGCCATAGGCTCTAATTTATTATCATTACGCAAATTTAAACGCCTAACCTATTCATCTACAGTCTAAAATCCTAAATAATTAACGTTTAATTCTACTAAAGTTTATATTTGGTAATAGGTTATATTTTGGACATAACTTAAGCAAAAACAAACCCGCCGTCCCAAAGATTATAAAGTTGAACATAAATAACAGAATAGCTTAAGATAACTTTTAATCATCATCATCAGCTCATTAAACGTCCCACCGAGGGGCACGAGCCTACCCGTATAGGGTGATTAGGCCTTAGTCGTCCACGTGGGCCCAGTGCGGATTGGAAAACACATTGGTACATGTCGGGATTTGAACCTAAGCCCTCCCGGTAGGAAGTCGACAGTCCTCACCATTGAGCCACCGACGCTCTTATTATTTACGACATACAATTATTCATTAAAATTTGACTCTAACGCATCAATAAAAAGGTACAAAATTAAAAGCACGATTATACTACTGTGTCATTATGTCATGTAGTGAGCGACGTGATTATGAATGAACATTTTGTCCAACTGACGCGATGGGCAGAATCCGGTATTCGCCACCATTCCTAATAAAATACCAAACCTTATTTTCATAAAAGTGCACTTTATTTTACATGTCGTTTCATTGATCACTTTTGTTTATTTGCAATATTGTATTTTTAAATACACTGAAACCAATAAATGTTAGTGAGCAATGACGTCACGTTTCAATAATCTCATACAAAATATATGGAAACGTTCCTTTTTGACAGTTCATAAAAAGTGCGTCAACGATTAGTGGTGTCAAATACCCAATTTTGACGCGGACATTTTTTTGCATCTGGTCAGTTTATTGTTAACGTAAGGTTTAAGTATATAAATACACAACGATTATATTTTCGAGTTTTAATCGAGACATCGAGCAATACGTCTTAACTCATTTAAGAGATTAAAATATTATTTTAAAAAATTACAAGTCAAAACGAACAGATTATTGAAAACAACTTAAGTCGGTTATTTAATAAGCTAACATTATTAACAATTTAATCAATAATCAGATATATTCAACGGAAAAGGTATCGTTCAATTTAATTTATTTGAATAGCTCTTATTCAAAATACAATTCGAATTGTAAAATCATATATTAAACTTTTCACCATATGTATAAATTAAGAACTGAAAAGTTTGTCATTCGAAAATAAAACAAAAAAGTCCGACGTATCTAGTATAAAAACTAAAAATAAGTACATTCCTTCTTTGTACAAAAAAAAGGTCATCTGAGGCAAAAGTTAAGAAAAAATATTTTTTTATATATATTAAAAATATTTAATTACCTCATAATATATGGAATGCTCACTGTGATTGAACAAAGTAATGTACATTTTCAGTTGTCCGAGTCCTTGGGATGGTATTTATTAATTATTGGAATTCCCATGTAAGAGAATGGAATATTCCACCTTGTATAGTATCGGGTTGGAATATTCCATTAAAAAGTTGGAATACAATAATAAAATGGAATAGCATAAATGCTAATGAGATCGATTATTCCATTATCTCCAGCAGTTTTACTGCGAACGAATGTTCCAGAATTATCATTGATAAGATTAATAATTCTCATTAATGATAATTCTAAATAATGATGATAATGAAATACTGAGAGTAATTAATCAATTACCTAATGAAAGTTATGAATATAAAGTCTGGTTTTCCCGCTACTAAATATTCTCATTTATATTTTGGTATAATCACAAAAAAGAGGGGGAAACGATGTTTAGTCTTTCCAGGGTTCAGTATCAAAATGCCAACTTTGCAAATCGAAGCTGGTCGTTATTGCGGTTTATATATTGTTTTGCTATTAATTAAGCTATTTATTTTGAAGCAAGTTAAATTATGATAAGTATGTGAGGTAATAAAAAAACATTGTCAAGTAAAAAAAATTACATTAACTGTCATTAAAAAATTAAATATACAATAACGTGTCTCTAGACCGGACTTAACTATTTGTGTCCATCAAATAATATTAATATTATTTGGACGAGAAAATAATTACGAAAATTTAATGAAAATAATTAATAAATTTTTAATTTTACGGTATTTAATTTAAAGTCGATAATCTGACCGAATTACAATTTCGAGACAGAATTAACCTAATCAATAGTTACACTAAATTGAACCTATAGTATGAAAAAAGATCTCAAATAATACACCTAACCGTTACACAGTTAATTTAAATAAAATTACAGTCTCACTTAACTTAAAATTTAGAATTTGGTACAAATTACACTGAGACTAGTCTTAAAGCTCATCATAAGCTTTGAGGGCAGACAGATTGGCTTGAGATGGTAAAATACTATTTTACATCGTAACTATTGTAATATAAAGTCCAAAATAAATTAACTGAAGGTATTTGCAATCCAAAAACCTATATTGACCATATTGACGTTCACGTGTCACTTACCATCAGGTGAACATCTTCACCGTCTTGTACACTTTTAACATAAAAAAGTATTAGTAGAATTTATCAAAAGAGATCTGGTGGGTTACGCCATCTCTTAAAACAGTGTTATAATAATATTACTTCGTCTTTTCTGGTGCAAAAATGCTGACGTATCATATAACAATACTGTTTTAAGAGATTGTGGTACCCCCAGATCTCTTTTGATAAATTCTACTAATACTTTTTTATGAAAATTGTACAGGACGGTCTAGACACTCACCTAATGGTAAGTGACACGCCTGACCATGACAGAGCGGCATTGATTGAGACCAACAAACGAAAAACAGTTATTACTCTCCATCAATACTGCACTGCCCCGACATTCGAGACAACAGATGTTAAGTCTCTTATACCCGGTAATTCACTAACTACATAAAAATGATTCAACATATGTCTTCATAGCTATTTTGCATCGGCCTATGCCCAGCAGTGGGACGTTATAGGCTTAAAATACCTTAAATAACAATAAAAAATCAATAGCATATATGACAGTAAAAATCTAATAAGTTACGTTAGCCTTAGCAAAAGTCTAATAGATTTTCAGATTGCAAATACTTGTATTAAAATTCTGTATACCAGACCAACAACTAAGGCCCGCATCCTAGAACAAGATTCAACGTTTGATCTTTACTTAAATTGAGTTAGAAAGAGATAGCTATCTCTTTCTATCTCTATTCAAAGATTGACTTGAGTCTTGTTTTTGGGTCAATTCAAAGATCAACGCTTGAGTCTCGTTTTTGAATACGGGCCGTACTCAGATAAGTGTTCTATGTATTCTGATCTTTGCAGTAACAATACATATTGAGATGCGGGTGAGTGAGATGAATACAATCTGGCTCGTGGTTATACCTGGAAAAACAAATCATCAGCTCATTATTTGAAGACCCACGTGGTGTAATGGTCGAGACGTCTGCTACACCAAGGTTCGATATATTTTTTTGTAAATACATACATATTATACATAGAAAACCAATACAAACAGACATGTTCATGCACACAAATGTTTGTACTGCCCGGGGATCGAACCCAGAACCCTTGTAAGAGCCGACGTCTCAACCATTACACCAAATGGGTCGTCATCGATCGGGTGACGACACAGCCCGCTTTGGTGCCTCGTTCCTAATGCGCACCGCAAAGGAATGGAACTCTTTGCCTTCTTATGGGTTCCCCGATCATTACAACCAGGCCGTCTTCAAGGCAACAGTGAATAGGCTGTTTCTAGGCAGGCATGATCCATCCTAGTCCGCATCATCACTTACCATCAGGTGAGATGGCGGTCAAATGTCTGCCTACAGATGATAAAAAAGGCGATTCAGCCCGCAATAACTTAACCAAAGTGGAAAGCGTAAAGTGACTTTCACTGCAATCTTTCCCTAGGATTCAAACCCACTCCGAATCAAGTTATCTAAAATAATCGCTCAGACCACTAGACTAGACCAGTGGCATGCACTCCATATATGCAAATAAGCAGTGCATACCATGTGCGTCCACACAACCCGGAAAATCGACAACATATTAAACGATTCCCACTTATTTTCACGTCCATTTCCCTCTACATATTTGAAACCATAGACGATCTGCTGTCATCAACAGCACTCAATTTGACAAAAATCTCATCATCAGCTCATTAAGCGTCACCACCGAAGGCCCCGAGCCTACCCGTATAGGGTGATTAGGCCTTAGTCGTCCAGGGCCCAGTGCGGGTTGGACGACTTCACGCACAACCTTTGAATCTCTTCGCAGGCGTGCACAGGTTTCCTCACGATGTTTTCCTTCACCGTAAGAGCGTCGGATAACGCACATATATTTTCGAAAATTCGAAAACACATTGGTACGTGTCGGGATTTGAACCTCAGCCTCCCGATAGGAGAGCGACAGTCCACACCATTGATCCACCGACGTTCTGCTTACTCCACTGTCTATTCCTAAACTCACCTTGACTTGATAGACTGAAATTCAGATATTCTGACAGCTATTCAGACAAAAATATAAATTATTCATTGTTATTGCGATTAGTGTCACTCACACCCCTACTCATAATCTCTGTGCACGCCACTACGGACTAGACCAAGCGTTACTTAAATTAAGGAACATAAAACACTTACATGTTAGTCCTAGATATATCTCTTGAGTCGATGTAGAATTTGTCCTCCGCTTTTTTGTACGTCATTGAAGCTTCAAAGACGCCGGTTCCGGGCCCCACGGTTATCTGCAATAAAATAAATATCCACTGACATTCACACAGCGCCATCTCTCTTCAACGTACAGTCCGTTCACAGTTATTTAACCTCTGACCGTGTCTGACCTTTTTGTGTTCCGGTTGTCTTGTCAAATTTATAATTTGTTATAATGTTTCAGTATTATGACCTAAATTTATTAAGACCTAAATCTAGTCAAAAAGGATTTCAAGGCGTGCTAGAATAATTGGGCTTGTCGAGCAGTGTTTGTGAAAAGAAAAAAGCGAATAAACTTTTTAAACTCCGTTTCAAATTTATCGTCTACAGTTTGCCGCCATTTCCCATTTATTCGACCATTTTCCTCTACAGATTTGAAACCATAGGCGACCTGCTATCATTCACAGTACTCAATTTGACAAAAATGTTTATTGTTTTTGCGATTCGTGTCACTCACTTTGCATACCCTACTCATACTTATTTAACTTTGGTACACAGACAGATTACTGTCATATAGACATAGATAAAAAAAATACTTTTTAGTAAATCCAGACAACAATCTTTAAATAGTGTACACATCATGATACACTGAAATCTTCTGCAGCTGACAGAGTTACATACAAATAAATAAATATCCACTGACATTTACACAGCGCCCTCTAGCCCCAAGTTAAGCGTGAAGCCTGTATTATGAGTACCAAACAACGGATAAACGTATTTATACATTTTTTTGTAAATACATACATATTATACATAAAACACCCAGACCATTACAAACAGACATGTTCATGCACACAAATGTTTGTACTGCCCGGGGATCGAACCCTTGGTGTTGCAGCCGACGTCTTAACCGCAACACCAAATGGGTCGTCAAACTTTAATTTAAATTACATTTGAAACCATAGACGATCTGCTATCATCAACAGCACTCAATTTGAAAGAATGTTTATTGTGTTTGCGATTAGTGTCACTCACTCATAATCTCTGTTTTATCATCATCATCATCAGCTCATTAAACGTCCCCACCGAGAGGCACGAGCCTACCCGTATAGGGTGATTAGGTCTTAGTCGTCCACGCGGGCCCAGTGCGGATTGGACGACTTCACGCACAACCTTTGAATCTCTTCGCAGGCGTGCATGAAGGTTTCCTCACGATGTTTTCCTTCACCGTAAGAGCGTCGGATAACGTACATATATTTTTCGACAATTCGAAAACACATTGGTACGTGTCGGGATTTGAACCTCAGCCCTCCCGGTAGGAGGGCGACAGTTCACACCATTGAGCCACCGACGTTCTGTTTACTCCACTGTCTATTCCTAAACCTCACCTTGACTTGATAGACCTGGTTGGCGACATCGATACGCGGCCCGAACGAGCCAACGTATCCGTCGACGTCCTTAGCCTGCTGGAAAGCTAAAACACCTTCTCTTGGCTTCTGCGTCATCACCCACGACACCGACGTTAGAGTCCGCGGCACACAGTATGACCTACAGGTCACAATGGTGACAATTAGTTTTTTTAATGTTATATGTGTGCAGGACCGACAGAACGCTCACATGATGGTAAGTGACACGCCCTAACCATGACAAAGCGGCATCGATGGAGACCAACAACTGATACACAGTTATTATCCTCCATCAATTAACCTGTCAATTGATTAGTTGTCCTTTTATGACATAAATGTACAGGACGGTCAGGACGCTCACATGATGGTAAGTGATACACCTAACCATGAGAGAGCGGCATTGAAGGAGACCCAACAACTGATACAGTTATTATTATCCACCAATGCCGCACTGCGTCCGTTACCAGAGACAACAGATGTTAGGTCTCTTATACCCGGTAATTTCACTAGCGGTACGGTAACGATTATATAGAGATAGATTAGATATTCTCCCGCAGTACATAACCCAAAACGCCGGGCCGCCGCGCAGTAATACATTACTTTATTTTTCTAAAATAAAAAGTACTGTCTAAAATGAAAGTAGGCTATGTTTTTCCTTATTACATCAGCTACCTGCCAAAAAAGTCCAGTCCAAAACGACCAGACGTTTCAAAGATTAACCGAAACAAACAGACATACAGACAAATTTAACTTTCTAAATATAACAATAAGTCAACGTATGCGTCAAGCGACTCAGAGATTTGGTTGTTATTTATTCGTAATTGTGCATTTAATTAGTTTATTGTTCATATAAGACGCAGCTTTTCAAAAAAAAATCTGTAACAGATACTTTGAATCGTCAATTGTTATTATATTTTTTATGACTGTACCACTGGTTCGAAATAATAAATAAATATTCACTGACATTCACACAGCGCCATCTAGCCCCAAGTTAAGCGTGAAGCCTGTATTATGGGTACTAAACAACGGATAAACATACTTATATACTTTTTTGTAAATTCATATATATTCATAGAAAACACCCAGACCACTACAAACAGACATGTTTATTCACACAAATGTTTGCACTGCCCGGGGATTGAACCCTTGGTGTTACAGTCGACGAATCATAACACAAAATGGATCGTCAAGTAGGATCTTCGAAAATAGCCGGCAAGGGAGTCGATAGTCACTCTTTTAAACTTTTATATCATTGGTTATAGAGTTATAAATATTGGAAAAACATACCTGAAAGAATCCGTGAGGGTATTTATATAGTCTACCAGGGCTTTCGGGGCGCGAGACTTCATAGGGCTATTGTCTGGGACCGGGGTCCAAGACAGACACGCGCACCAATGGGGTTCCACTCCCGCCTCACTGCACGAACGGTTACGGGGGATCTGGAAAATACATTATATCGTAAATATATATCTAAATATCCATATAACGCCATCTAGCCCCAAAGTAATATACTAGGTAGTCAATAAATTAATTGTATATAAATAAAATAATGATGAAACAGAAAGCCTTCTCTTGATAAAAACTTAAGGTGATGTTTCCGACTTACTAAATTGAATCTAATTGTATCTATTAAGCACGAAACTGAACACGTATTCACGACACTCAAACACCTACTATTAATTTCACACATACATAAATACTTGTATATCCTATATACAAGTATATATATACAAGTATATATACAGTATATATACAGTATAATATACTTTTTTATGCACATGGCTTAAGTAAATGTATAGCAATTCATGTTGTTTAAACCCTAGAGGCGAGGGCCTGGCAATCCGTAAGACAGGTTTCTACTAGTACAGATGCCAGTCTCTCACTTTATAGCTGATTTATATTATTGTCATTGTCAAATATTGTTAAACATAGAATGTAAGCTGTTTTGTGAAAGAAAATAAATGAATTTTATTATTATTTATTATTAAAATGGTGTCTGTCTGTAATACTGAAATAACGATTTTTTTTCATGCATATATGCAAAAATAACAATTTTAAAATTCTGTTTGTTTCGGGTAATAACTAGAATAGCTGAGCCGACTTGGTCGCGACTTTTTTTGACAGGTAGCTGGTGTAATAAGGAAAAACATACGCCATTTTTACTAAAAAGTAATAAAGTAGTAGAGTTTCAAAGTAATTGACAGCTGTCACTATTTATATATGAATAGTGACAGCTGTCAATTATTTTTAGACAGCTTGTCTATCATTAGATGGGTTGTCTGTTACTGACTCACCATCAGATAAGTGTTTTTAGGAGACAGTTGTCAATTACCATCAGATGGGTTGTCTGTATGCGTCAGCAGCTGACAATTCCAAGAGGTAGGTTGCCTGAAGGTGACAGCTTTCAGTTACCTTCAATTGTTCTGTAGGTGAAAGCTGTCAGTTACCTTCAGGTTCTCAGTAGGTGACAGCTGTCAGTTACCATATGATGAGAAAATAGCTTCTAAACGCCGACGTAAGTGTACTTTTTAGACCTTACTTAAAAGACTTAAGAGTCAACTCACCGGCTCCAAGAGCGTCATCGCCCTAGTGAGGTCGGCCGTCCAACTTATACGTGTTCCAGTAGTGGGGCAGACCGACGGCGTCCATTATCGTGGCGTATATATCGTGGGGGGTGGTGAGCACTTCCGCGTTTGCCCTCAGAGCTGGTAGGGTCGACGGTCTTGACTTCACTAAGGAGTTTGGAAGACGTACAGCCATCAGTGGAAGTCGCTCTTCTAATCTTCCTTGGAGGGTTGAGCGGGTTGTCGCGTACCTGGATAGTTGGAAAATAGTAAGATTATTGTGTCTTTAAACATATTTTAACACTTATAAATAAATAAAATAAAATAAAAAGCCTCTTTATTCTTCCCAGCAGATATTACAAAAAAATATGAAAAAGTTAACATTTCAGAGTAAAATAATAATAATAATAATTTTTTTTTGTTAGTATTGGTGTTTTTTCGATTTTTTCTTACTTAATTCTATGTTAGTAGTGTTATTAAGGTTTAGCTTTCCTCTGCAAGGATCCCTCTATGGGTAAAGGCCTCCTCCAAAGATAGCCAGTCCTCTCTAGACTGGGCTACTTGAATCCAGTCGGGGCCGGCTGCATTTTAACACTTACTAGTATATTATAAGTTATAAGATATTCTCCCGCAGAAAATTAAAATCAAAAATCGCTTCCATAAGTCACAAAAAGCGCGGTCACCCCGCAATCAAACATTGCTTTATCCTTCCAAAATAAAAAGGTTTGTCTAAAATATAAGTAGCCTATCTTTTTTTCTTATTACATCAGCTAGCTGCCAAAGGTCCCGTCAAATCGATACAGCCGAAACAAACAGTCAGACAGATAAACAATTTCAAAATTGTCATTTTGGCATATGTAATGTATATAAAAAATATTTATTTACAAACAGACACTCAACTTTATTTATATGCTTTGATGCTATGCAATGATTTGAACTTTGGCTAATTACCAAAGAATCCGGAATCGTTCCCAGGTAGTACAAACATTTGTGTGCGAACATTTCTGTTTATAATGGTCTGGGTGTTTTTCTATATGTAATATGTATTTGCAAAAAATGTATATAAGTATGTTTATCAGTTGTTACTACCCGTAACACAAGCTTCACGTATACTTGGACTAGATGGCGTTGTGTGAATGTCAGTGGCTATATTTTTAATTTATAATCATTAATCTTTATTTTCAGTCTTATTTTATACCCAGCTACCAATACTGTGAAATAATAATAATAATAATAGTGAAATTACTGGGTATAAGATACCTAACATCTGCTGTCTCGGGTGACGGGCGCAGTGCGGCATTGATGGAGGATAATAACTGTCTATCAGTTGTTGGTCTCCTTTAATGCCGCTCTGTCATGGTCTGGCGTATCACTTACCATCAGGTGAGCGTCCAGACCGTCCTGTACACTTATAATATAAAAAAAAACTGTACCTAGGCCCGTGATCTCCCATCACAAACAGCAAAGTATCCTCCATCCTCCCAGACTCCTTGAAGGTCTTCAGGAACTGAACGGTGTCATCATCCGCAGTCGATATCATGTTGAAATCGTTATGCGTTATGTCCGCTATGAAAGTAAATATGAAAAGCTTCGTGTCCAGCTTGAGGAACTGAAAAAGAAATATCAAATTTATTTGACCCATTTTGGTGTAATGGTTGAAACGTCGGCTACTACACCAAGGGGGTTCGATCTCCGGATGATACAAACATTTGTGTGCATGAACATGTCTGTATTGGTCTGAGCGTTATATGTATAATATGTATGTATTTACAAAAAAAACAAGTATATAAGGATGTTTATCCATTGTTTAGTACCCATACTAAAGGCTTCACGCTTAACTTGGGGCTAGATGGCGCTGTGTGAATGTCTGTGGATATTTATTTATGTATTATATATTTTAGTAGCTGTGCGTGTTTATTAACAACCATTAATATTATTATCAGTTTTGATTTGAAAGGAAGAAAAAAAAATTATTATTTTTGCACATCGCAACACAAGCATAACAAAAAGACAGTAAAAACTCACTAATCAATCAATCGTTTATTGCTTTTCCACAATGTTTAGAAGGTGACAATTTGTTATATAGGTACATTATGGACCTGTCGGGCACAGCAACTTAGGAGAGAGGAGGGCATTTACACTCTTATGTATTTCATTATAATTCTATAATCTTACTATGTATTTATACTATACTACTAGTTTTATCAATTTAATTTTAATGTCAATGTCAGTGTTTATTTAATGTTAGTGTATCTTAATATAATATTTTTGTTAATTATAGTTAAATTTCATGTACACTTGATTTCATTCTGTAAATCAATTTGATTATTATAATCATATGTATTTCTTGAATAGTATTTACTGTTATAATATTAATTGTAATCTTTAGTATATCTTTGTCATTTAAATATTCCTGTACAGTATCTACATTTCGATATAAGGAATTCTTTTATGTTTGCAAAATACATTTCATTTGTTAGTTCTTTTAGCGCAGTTTATTTATAATCTTTACTCCCATAACAGATGGACTACTTTTGAGTTAATGATAATTTTGATTGGCAGCATGAGTCTAGTGTTTGTTTATGAGTTATGTACCTGATGGAAGGTCCTGTCTATTAGTAAATTTTCGGATATTTTTAGCAACTTACACATTTCCAAAGTGTACATACATGATGAATGGTTAGAATTCTTCTACTTTGAAAATAGGCTTACACTGTCTATCTGTGGTATGTTTGCAACGATACGCAGAAGGTTTTTGTTGTATAAGTAGAGTCTGCGCATCCGTACTATTCCCCATAAAATGATTCCATAGTTTAGCCATGCATGTGCATATGCGTCGTAAGCTGTTATAGCTGTTTTTTCATCAGTACATTTCTTTATTTCCCTAAGGCCATATGAAAATCTAGATAATTTTAAATTTAAATTATTTATATGAGGTTTCCATGTCATATTGGTGTAAATGACAATTTAATTGTGCTACAACGTCCAAAGTAAATGGACCCACTCAGCACGTGCCCTGGTCCGGTGATGTGACCCTGACGATGAGTTTCCGGAGCCCGAGGTGAGAGGCGCCCGACAAGATCGCTTCAGATTTTTATATAATATTTTAACATAATATAAAATATGATATAACATTTAACAATACAAAAAAAAAAGGATTTAAATACTAATACTACGAATATATATCTATATGGTGGATATATCTATTTCGTCGCCATACCCTGGTTTGCCAAATCATTTAATAATCAGTGGAATTATGATTTTATAAAATAAATTACTATCTGCTTTTCATGTTATATTTGGCAGGACGTTCATCTGATGGAATGACGCTGTTACAGAGACACACACATTTTTATTTTACTAGCTACAGTGCTTCGTCCCGAACACAAAAGTGCACATCACTCCTGTTTCCCGAACAATATCGCGCATTGCGGGTGTACCTACCTAGACGACTCAGTACCGACATATGTCTACCACTTAGCAGTTGATTACTGAAAGACCACCATACCTGATGTGTGATACCATCATGATGCGATACCTAGGCGTGTCGCCAACACAATACGCCTTTATTTTTGCCTAGTCTCGCGTCTTCCGAGTAGAACGCTCGAAATACATGGTCTGCTGGTTGCCGCGGAAACCGTTGAATCGGTACTGAAAGTACTATTGACGGGCTATCTTCAAAGTACGCAGTTCGATACCTGGTGGAAATATAAAAATGGTATTACAATGGATAAGATCAGGTAAGTGATATGCGGCCGAGGATGGATCATTGCCTGCCTGAAACAGTATATTCACTCTTGCCTTGAGACGGCCAGGTTGTAATGATCGGGGAACCATATAGAGGCAAAGAATTCCATTCCTTTGCGGTGCGCATTAGAACGAGGCACCAAAGCGGGCTGTGCGGATGTGTGCATGTTACACGTAAGATGGTACGCTCGCCTCCGTTTGAGATTTCTGCTACAATATGAACGCAATCACACAATAAGCAAAGCGTTGCTTGCGTTTGGTGAAGCGTAGGCAATACGGAAAATAACAGTTGAGTTACCTTCATGTTTTAATCACTCTTTTGCAAAACGTTTGTCACGATAATTGAGCTCTCTACTTTTTTACCAAAATCATTAAAATAATCATCCGAAGTGGATTTGAGTTTAATTTGAACTCCATTATGTTCCCGACGAAACAAATGGTATTACAGTGGAACTAATTCTAAATTTCTGAATTATTTATTAAATTTTAAATGTTATAATCCACATGACATGACTCTCTCCTTATTAATTAGTTGCAAATGATATACGAAGTTACATTGTTATAGTTAAGTATGCAGGGTACTAGTGGTCATAGACTACGATACTGAGTCGTCGAGGTAGGTACCACCGCAGTGCACGATATCGTCGCGTGACACACGAGTGTTATGCACTTTTGTGTTTCGGGATGAGGCACTGTAGCTAGTGAATTACCGGGTATAAGAGACGCCTAACATCTGTTGTCTCGGGTGACGGGCGCAGTGCGGCATTGATGGAGGATAATAACTGTCTATTCAGTTGTTGCTCCTTTTAATGCCGCTCTGTCATGGTCTGCGTATCACTTTACCATCAGGTGAGGTCCAGACCGTCCTGTACACTTATAACATTAAAAAAAAAATATAGGTGACAATTTAAAAAAATATATATATATATATTGATAAATATAGTAATATTAATTTTGACATCTCATATATTATTTGTTTTCTTATTTTTTCTGCCCACTACCTTACTTATTTTCGGTCTCCTTTATCCTAAGTTGCCTGGGAAGAGTTCGCCTTGTAGCGATAAGGCCGCCTTTGCCCACTGTATTCGTTTTTATGTTTTTGTGTTTGTATTTATTTCATTGTTACAATAGTTATCTATCATATCCATAAGAAAGTTACACAAAAAAAATTGGTAGACATGAAAAAAGTGTGATCAAAACAAAAAGCGGTTTGAAAGGTTGACTGATGCCCCACCCTGAGCCCAATGCTGGCTACGTCCATGTATACTCGTAGATGTCAAAGTTTTCTCAAGTGTGTCGAGCCTTTGTACATGGATCCTAAAATCGAGAGATTGAAGCTCTGGCGTGAGGCGGTTACTTTGCCGAATCCCTTTGTTCCCATTTTGAGCTTCCTCCTGGCGATGATTTGTCTTGGCCGACCTGGAAGTCTTTAAATAGGCTTCGGACTTTGACAGGTCGGAGTAGGGACAATTTAGCCAGATGGGGATTTTCGGCCGGCCTTGATTTGGACTGTCTTTGTGGAGCGGCCCAAACGATGATTCACCTTATGTCGTGTCCTGCTTGCCCAGTAGCTGTTCTCTGCAGGATTTGATGTCGGCTGCGGACAGCGCTGCTTGCCGTGGCTAGCTTTTGGGCTTCTACAGTTTAATTGTTTTTGCTATCGATACGGTAAGAAGAAGAAGATGTCAAAATTTAATTTTTATGCTCACCCATCTTCCCCCAGCTTCGAGAAGATGAAAAACCTCGTGTCCAGCGTATCTGTTGTTATTCATCTTCCTTCTGCATCTTGCATTTCCAGCTCCGTCTTCCCCGTCAGTATCGGAACAGAGCTGCCGGCGTGCCATCACCCACTATGTTGTATCTGGAAATCATTCATCAGCCTATAAGATTCCAGTGCTGGGCACAGGCCTTCGTGCACAGTGGCATGGAAAGATTGGAGATTGTTGCAGGCTTAGTTAGCGCGGGACGTCCGATTTTCAGGGGTCTGAGGATCGTCCTGGTCTGACGTTTATAATGTCCCAATTAATTAAAGAAGAAATCAGATTTTTCATTAAAAAATATATTTACGCTACGCCATCATCATCATCAGCTTCATTAACGTCCCCATCGAGGGCACGAGCCTACCGTGTAGTAGGTGATTAGGCCTTAGTCATCCACGCGGGCCAGTGCGGATTGACGACTTCACGCACAACCTTTGAATTTCTTCGCAGGCGTGCATGAAGGTTTCCTCCGATGTTTTCCTTCACCTTACGGTGCGTTGGAACGTACATATTTTTCGAAAATTCGAAACACATTGGTACGTGTCGGATTTGAACCTCAGCCCTTCGGTAGAAAGGCGAGTTTACACACTGAGCCACCGACGCTCTTCGCTACGTAACTTTTACTAATCTTGTAAAAAGTGTGCCATTGCGTCAGTTAAACAGAATTTTCACATTAATCACGTCGCTCGCTACGTCATATGACATAGTAGTGTGCTCGTTCGTGCTTCTAATATTATACTCTATCTATGACGCGTTTAGGTCAAAATTCAAAAGAATAATATGTCATGGGGCTCGGACAGTCTAGTTAGTTTCTATTCTATCTATTCAACCTATCGCAGTCCACTGCTGGACATAGGTCTCCCCCATTTTGCGCCAGATATCCCACTCCTCCGCTTTTCTCATCCAGCCTCCACCAACGACCTTTCGCAAGTCGTCGGTCCATCGGGCCGGAGGGCGTCCTACGCTACGCTTGCCGAGACGCGGTCTCCACTCCAGCACTCGTCTGCTCCAACGGCCCGAGGTTCTGCGACATACGTGACCAGCCCACTGCCACTTCAACTTGCTGATCCGGCGGGCTATGTCGGTAACTTTAGTTCTCTTACGGATTAAATCATCTCTGATCTTATCCCTAAGAGAGACTCCAAGTATAGCTCGCTCCATTGCGCGTTGAGTGACTTTGTACTTGTGAACCAATCCCGCAGTCAGTGTCCATGTCTCAGCTGCGTATGTTAGCACGGGTAGGACGCATTGCTCAAAGACTTAGACTTGCTAGTTAGTTCATTGTTGATGTAATCGACTTTCGTTGTTATTTGTTGTGTTATATGTTTTTTCTAACTTGCAATAATCTTTCAAAAACATCACTCACCCAGTCAACACAGTGACTTTCAACTCTTCAACCAGATACTTGTAGCTCTTCGGCATGCGCCTATAAAGCCGTTCCTGGACGTGGAGTCGAATCCAAATATCAGCACGTTGATGTCTTTTCTCTACCAGGTGGGCGGGTTTCGCTTTACGCTGTTCCGGTATCCAATGGCCACGCCGATCCATTTCGTCGGTAGTATCCTGGAATCAGTAAAAACCAATGCTTTATTTCATAACTTAGCTAACATTTACATTATATAGCATTAAAACGCCCTCGGCCCGATGGACCGACGACTTGCGAAAGGTCGCTGGTGGAGGCCGGATGAGGAAAGCGGAAGCGGGATATCTGGGGCAAAATGGGGGAGACCTATGTCCAGCAGTGGACTGCGATAGGTTGAGCGAGAGAGCACTTAAAATTTCCCTTTAAGCAAATAAGTTTCACTTGTGCTAGGAAAATTCGCTGTCCCATAGTATTTTGTATCCCCAGTTCACTTATTTATGAAAAAAACCGACAAAAATATATATTACTTATACCTATTTCAGTCAACTGCTTCACGTCAACTAATACATAATTGGGTATGCACTTATGTGCAACAATGTAATGATAAAAAATGATCAAAGACAACGCGTTTTATTACTATTTAAATTTCCAAGAAATATCGTGTGGGTGTCTAATAATTATAATTCTTATGTGGTTATTCTGCAACCCAAAATATAGATAACTTATGTATTTAACAAACCAATAACCGTTACTACACCAGATGAGTTACAAAATAACGGCGGTTTCTAAAAACGGAAGTTCATGCACATACATTCATATTCATGCAAAAAATATCGATTCTTAAAGCGTGATAATTATAGTTTGATAAAGTATATATACTCGCGTGCAAGTAAATCGACTCAAGCCTCAAGTACGCATAACAAGTGATATAACTAAAAAATGCCTTATTATACCTCTATATAATGTTTTACATAATTAAAGCCTAGTAATTGAGCTTTAAAATGGTGTAAGTTGCATGAAAATCGATTCAGTAGTTTAGTAAAAAAGGTTAATGCTAATGATAATGTAAAAAATGTTGAAAATTCATACAATTTCACAGTATGGGGTTATTGTGTTTAAATGAAACAAAATGTGCGTAAGATAAAAAAAATATTCGTGTCAATATTTGGTATTCCCTCCTCTAGCTCTGATCACTGCTCTCATGCGATTCTTCATCGACCTTATCAACTTTTTAATGGATGATTGTGGTATTCGACCCCACTCTTCTACCAACGCAGTCTTGAGCTCATTGATGTTTGTCGGAGCTGGATTCCTCGCTCTAACTTTCCTTTTGAGCTCGTCCCATATGTGCTCAATGGGATTTAAATCGGGGCTGAGCGCTGGCCAATGCATAGTGTGAATTCCAACTTCGTTCAGGAAATCACGTGTGGCCCGAGCAGTGTGACATCGGGCATTGTCATGCATCAAGATGAAATTTTCCCCAATAAAGCCTTGATAAGGGACAACTTGATCCAGTAGAACATTTTCAATGTAACGATCACTGGTCAGACCTCCTCCCCGGCCTCCCCCAGGAACGAAAACAAGGTCCGTTTTGCCTTCTAAGGAAATTCCAGCCCACATCATGCAAGATCCGCCACCATATGCAACGGTTTCCACAAAGCAGCACTGTGAAAACCGTTCACCGGGACGACGGTATACCCGACCTCTCCTGTCGCTGCCATGGAGACACATCCTCGTCTCATCTGTGAACAGGACTGACTGCCATTGCTCTATGCTCCAATCCAAATGTTCTCGAGCAAAGTGAAGGCGTGCTTGACGATGAGCTGTGGTCAACTTCGGGCCTGTAGCGGGTCTTTTCGGAGTAAGGTTAGCTTCTTTCAACCTTCTTCTAACTGTCCACTGACTGACAGTCACCCCGCGAACTTGACGTAGCTCCTGCTGCACATCTACGCCGGTAAGGTGTCGATTTCGGAGAGAGGTCGAGACCAAAAACCGGTCGTCACGCTCCGAGGTGCACCGGCGTCGGCTGGTATTAGGCCTCCGAGTGAAGGCACCAGTCTCTTGAAACCTTCTGTATACTCTCGAGACAGCGGACTGACTCATATTCAAACGACGAGCGTTCAACTTCTTGCTGTCAACCCTTCTTGCAACAGGGCAACGACTTGAGCGGCTTCTTCAGGTGTTGTATCCATAATTTTCTTCAAATGACGGCTTTAATTTGCAGAGATGTGTTCAGGTCAACGTCTAATGAGCGACTGATAAGAAAAAAACGATTACAGGGGGTTTTATAGGGGGTTGTGTCGCGCAAGTTGTGAATAGAGCGCAGAGCAGTTTACGGGAGGTTGCGTTCAGTTGCATTCTAAGTACAAGTGTTTATTTAAATTACTGATATTATGCTACCATTTGAAAGCCTAATTACTAGGCTTTATAGGCTTTAATTATATAAAACATATATATAGAGGTAAAATAAGTCATTTTTTAGTTATATCACTTTTTATGCGCACTTGAGGCTTGAGTCAATTTACTTGCACGCGAGAGTATAACTACCAGGTGGTAACCACAATCCCTTAAAACAGTATTGTTATAATGATATGTCAGCATTGTTGTACCAGAAAAGACGAAGTAATATTATTGTAACACTGTTTTAAGAGAAGGCGGTAAGACAAGAATAGATTTGTTAAAAACTGCTGTTGGCCGCAGATGGCCTTTACAGCTTCACCGGGCAAGTGGCGAGCGCAGATGGCTCTCAGCACAGATTTCCCAATACAAGAGATGGGCAGCGCGTTAAAAGTGCGACAAATGTAAGCTCAACAAGCATACTGGCTGCCAGTTTACGCCCTGTGAGACGAGTCAAGACGCACGAATATAAGTAAAAAATTACCTTTTTTTTTCCAAAATGCCATCCTGTGTAATGTAACATGCCATCATGCAATAATCAGTAAATTTACCAGGAATATAATAACTTTTCACAGGTAAGAACCGAAAAGAAATTGCGACACTGGGACTGCCTATAAACTTGGCGGCTTGTCCAGTCTAATTGTATATTCGGATGTCTGTGGCTCTCAGCCTTATGTTCGAGCCCCATGAGTCCCATGACACATACGTATAGTTATTATTATTCAGAACGTGAAATTATTCATTAAAATTTTGAACTTAACGCGTCATACACAGATCACAAACTCATAAGCACGAGCAGACTACTATGTCACTATGACATGTAGCGAGCGACGTGATTATGAATAAAGATTCTCCCAAGTGACGTGACACTTTTTAAGTTATATTGTGCATTAAGTAAGTCCATTGTTTATCTAGAAGTCATGCATATAATAGATACAAAGCAAATAAACAACATGCACAAATAAAGAGCGTCGGTGGCTCAGTGGTGCAGACTGTCGCCTTCCTACCGCGGAGGGCTGAGGTTCAAATCCCGACATGTACCAATGTGTTTTCGAATTTTTGAAAATATATGTACGTTATCCGACGCTTACGGTGAAGGAAGCATCGTGAGGAACCTTCATGTACGCCTGCGAAGAGATTCGAAGGTTGTGTGTGAAGTCGTCCAATCCGCACTGGGCCCGCGTGGACGACTAAGGCCTAATCACCCTGTACGGGTAGGCTCGTGCCCTCGGTGGGACGTTTAATGAGCTGATGATGATGACAAATAAAAGCATTCAAGAAACATTAATCTACTCACTTCTTTTTTTTACTACTGAAAAGAAAAACCAAACAAAATGTTTAATACAAGTGAAAGAAGTTTCTATTTCAATTCAATTTTTCTTTAATGGAAATGTAGGTTCTTACATCCCAACAGTTTAGTACGCAAGTTTGTATTAATGTATGATTTAAACATTTTGTTATTATTCAAGCAATGAACTACTAAACGGATTTCGATGAAACTTTACAATATTATAGCTTATATAACTGGCAATCTTGGATAGGTTACCAGTTTGCCTCTGTCATATAGTCGAAAAAAACTCGGTTATCTGTCAATCAACATATCTTTATTATCAAATGGTTAAAAAGAAAGAAAATATTGAGAAAGAAAGAAATGACATCATAGACAACAGCTGTCATTTCGCGGACACGTTTTAAGAATTAATGACAGACCTTCCGTATTTTTTAATACGTCCATGGTACTGCCATTACAATTACACCCAATTTTAAGCTTTTCAAAATTAAATAATTAAATATATAAAACAAATCAAAATTCATTTATTTAATTTAGGCTTACAAAAAGCACTTCTGAACAGTTCAATTATTTAACCAAATATATAAAAAAACTGTTCCGTTATTTATTAGTGTGAATAGTAAATTGAATTGAAATAGAATGAAAATAGCTACATACTAACAGAAATTCCAAAGTCAAAACACACACCTGCATGCTATTAATTAAAATATATTAAACCAATCAAAAACTACTTCAGTGAAATATGTGCAATTTAAAAAATATATATTAACCCTTCAACCGTACAGACAGATCAAAAGATAGGTGGTCTTGATTGTTGCCGGTTGAAAGGTTAAGAACTTCGCTATAAACAAAGCTTATTATTTAAACCAGTTTAACCAGACTGATATTAATTAAACATAAAAATATTTCAAACTTTATCCCAATATGTAACATTCAGTGATTAAAAATCTTTTTTTTGTATTACAAAGTGTACAGGATGGTCAGCACGCTCACCTGATGGTAAGTGATACGCCTGACCATGACATAGCGGCATTGAAAGAGACCAACAACTGATAGACAGTTATTTTTCTCCATCAATGTCGCACTCGACACCCGAGACAACAAATGTTAAGTCTCTTATAACCGGTAATTACACTAGCTTCAGAGCCCTCATCCCGAAACACAAAAGTGCAAAACAACGGGACGATATCTGGCACTGGGGTGGTACCTACCTAGTAGACGACTCAGTACCGAGTCTACCACCTTTTATAATTAATTCAAAACAACACATATCTAGTTTTAAAGTAAAGTGCTAACACAACTCGTTCCTATTATTACTATTTTCTTGTTATTATTATTTTCACAAATTCACTATTTTGTTATTTTTAACACTTGCACTGACTATGCCCGGAAGATAATTTTGTAACTCAAAATGTGAACTGGTTCTTGAGATACAGACTTTATAGTCTAGTGCAAGAACCATCAGTACCAGTAATAAATTCAATGTTTACATTTAAGTCTAGTTTGTAAGAAATATTGTAAACATTTGCCGAATAAAATTATTATTATGAAAATGTATCAAAAACTCACGATTGAGGATGACGCCCGCTGCATTTCACTTTGACATGATCGCTCTCGACAAAATAGATGCATTATCCCGTAAACGTCCACCGGTGGGGCCGAGGTGGTATTCTGATCGCTGTCATTATTATGTCACGGTAAGTGCAAAACTATGTCGACAGTTGTGTCCAATATTCCTTCTTCACCCTACATTCTGACATCTGAAAATATAAATAGTATGGCACCCTGTGTCTGAGCACCACCGTTTACCGCACCTCCGCGCGGACCCCCCGTATCGTACGATCGCCTGCCACGCGTGAGTGGCAGTCTGCGCCAGGCCTATTCGCGCACGCCCGTACTAGTCCCGCCGGAATTCGCTACGGCGCACGGCGCTACGACTAAACACCCAACAGATTAGAGTCCTCACAATAGATAAATTTCTTTATTGCACACATAAAACAAAGTAAATCATACAAGAATTGATAGGCAAATAAATGTAATTTGGGCAGTCTTATCGCTGTACAGCGATTTCTTCCAGACAATCTCACTAATAATAATATCATGAAGAAGAAAGGACAAGATTGTGTAATGTAAAGATATCAAAATTCAACTGATAAATAAATACATAATATCAACAAAAAAATAAAGAAATATGTAAGTATAGACATATGCAAATATAAAATAATATATTATCATCATCATTACAGCCTAATACGTCCACTGCTGAACGAAGGCCTCCCCTAATGATTTCCACGCGACTGATCTTTAGCAGTTGACACATCTGCTACCGTCACCTTAACCAGGTCATCCACAGACATCCGAATATACAATGAGACAAGCCGCCAAGTTTATGGCAGTCCCAGTGTCGCAATTTCTTTTCGGTTCTTACCTGTGAAAAGTTATTATATTTCTTGGTAAATTTACTGATTTATTGCGATGATGGCATGTTACAATTGCACAGGATGGCATTTTGGAAAAAAAACGGTAATTTCTTCTAATATTCGTGCGTCTTGACTCGTCTCACAGAGCGTAAACTGGCAGCCAATGTATGCTCGTTAAGCTTACATTGTCGCACTTAAAACGCGGCTTGCCCATCTCCTGTATTGGGAAATCTGTGAGGTCATCAGTCCATCTTGTTGGATCGGCCTACGCGCTTGTTTCCCGTTACGTGGACGCCACTCGAGAACCTATCCGCCCCATCGGCCATCGGTTCTACCTACTGTTATTAATTTCTGTTTTAATGTTTCAGTCATGATCAGGCGTATCACTTACCACCAGGTGAGCGCACTGACCGTCCCGTTCACTTATGGCATAAAAAATATAAAAAATAACTTACTTTTAATTACCCAACCAAAAAAAAATCTATTCAAACTTACATAACACTTCACCCAGTCTTTTCCGGAACACACGACTTTTGGTAAATCCTTTTCGAACTGAGTTATCTCAGCATTGAAGGGATCCAAGTGAGGAATCTCACAACCCGTACCTTTATCCAACTTGAGCGCTTCTTGCAACCTCTTTTCTATATACCTGTCAAAAAACGTCACATGAAAAAAAAATTTAAAAAAAACTTTATCAGTAAAAAAAAGAAATCTACGAGCGCTTTTTTACATGCAGAAAGAAAAAAACTAAAAAATGTCAAACTACTTACTCAATAATTGAGCTTCTGTAAAAACAAAGCAAAAAAATATACTTTAATCTCAATCAACATGCGTAAGTACAAACAAAACAAACTGTCCAAACTCCTTTATCTATAAATTCTTACTGTCCATTAAGAATTTATTGAATACTATTTAAAAAGTAAAGGAAAGAATAGAAGATCAATATACAGGCAAAAGGAATGTCTTTATGTGAAATATTACATTTTAGTTCGTTTTAAGTTCTTTTATTATTAATGTAATTTACAAGTAATTTATAATTATATAATTCAAACACAACAGTGACGAGTTTTTACTCCTAGTCCAAACATATTTTGGTCCTTCGAGCCGGATAGTTTGAGTCTCGCGCTAATTGAAGGCAAAATAGAGTTGGAATCTTCAGTGCTGCTAGATAAGGAAGTCTGAGAACATAGCAGCTAACCAAGTCGTCTGCTGGAGTAAAAGAGACGGCAACTGATGTCTAAGCAAATTAAATATTGGTTTGATAATCAGATAAGTTAAGTGCAGTGACGTGAGTACTTTGATATATCTGAAATTGACTCTATTGCATAGGAAGCATTGACTCGTTAAAATTCAGCGGCTGTAGTACCTACTTAGAAAAAATCGAGATAAAGTGTCTAGACGGGAAACCTATGCCCAATTATCTACAAGTGCTTTAAAAGACTTTTCGTAGAATTTGTATGAGTATTGTTTTTCGATAATTTATTTTGATATTGGTTATTGTTATACTGTAATAAGTCATTGCGCTGTACTCCTTTAAGACCCTGACTCTTGTGAAAATTCAAAATGGATAAATTAAACCTGATCCAGAATGATATTTATTCCAAAATAAGCAAAAGCTCAAGCAAATTATAAAAACTCTCCAAAATCTAGATTGTCAAAGTCATATTTGGAAACACGGTTGGAATCTCTAGAATGTTCTTGGTTGTCATTTGTGCAAACTCATCACAAAATTATAAATGAGATTCCGTCTGATGTTTATAATAATTCAGCAAATGTACTAAATGATACTTTTGAGCTAGTTGAGGAATTATACACTGATTACAAATCAGATTTAAAAGAGCAGTTAGATCATTTACAGGAGGATAGTAATGGGTGTTCGAGTACAGGGCAAAATGTTCCAAAGGTTGGTCGTTCTTGTGTGAAGCTACCGAAAATAGTTATACCTACGTTTTATAAAGTACAGATTTTTTTTACATTGTTACGATCCACGACCTTTAACACCAGGTCATTTTCTCATTGGAGGACCATTGCTAGCGGTACCTGATGTAACTAATTATTTACAATCTAATATTAGTTCGTTAACGCGTTGGCAAGTTATTCAGCGAATGCTCCAATGTTTTTGGCGTCGTTGGTCAAAAGAGTACATTTCAAATTTAATGAATAGGTATAAATGGTGCTACCATCAGCCCGAGCCTGAGATAGGGATGTAGTCTAATAAAAGAGGATGACTTACCACCCAGTCGCTGGGCAAGGGTAAAATTGTGGATAAGCATCCAGGTCGCGATAGTGTAACCCGAGTTGTCTCTATACGAGTAAAACACTCGATAGTTAAAAGACCTATGTCTAAGGTGTGTGTGTTACCTGTTTATGATGATTGATATGGCAAATACTGTACTTACGTATCTATCTTAATAATGTGTTCATTTCAGTTCAACTTAACTTTTTAGTTTACTTTTATAATATTTAGGAATTTTAACTAAAGTATGATTGTTATTAGTTCTTAAGTTGTTATTTATTATTTAGTTCATATCTTTCATAGTATTTAGTCACTAATTGCCTTGTGGGCAGAACGTTAAAGACTGTAGTACAATTTAAGGACAATAAATGTCACTGTGGTGATTAGTAAATAAAATAGGTCAACAAGTTCAGTTAAGTAAATAGGTCAATAAAAGTTCAGGGTTCGAGTGCCGATTAGTGCAGCACTCTCCCATATTATACAAGGTAGCTCCGTAGTGCAGAGACTCTACTGCAACTTTAAAGACGTTTCTTCAGTATCGTCCTTGTGGCGGTATGCCAAACTCCTTATCTATAAATTCTTACTGTCCATAAAGAATTATTGAATACTATTTAAAAAGTAAAGGAAAGAATAGAAGATCAATATACAGCAAAAGGAATGTCTTTATTGTGAAATATTACATTTAGTTCGTTTTAAGTTCTTTTATTATTAATGTAATTTACAAGTAATTTATAATTATATAATTCAAAACACAATGACGAGTTTACTCCTAGTCCAAACACAAACTCAGTACAAGAAATATTTTAATGCTTAAAAATAGATTTAATGCAAATACCTAGTAATTCAACATGTCCTCAATAAACAACAAAAGAAATACTTATAAAAAATAATAAAATATTAGTAGCTCTAAATACAAAAATAAAACTACTATATAAAGTTAAATCAAGAAAGGGTTAAATTAATATTTATTAATATTAATCATTGATATTAAGTTATAAAAAAAATGTGTCAAAATTTTATATATTGTGTTGATATTTACACTATTTCAACCTTACGACATTCAAGTGTTAAAGTTGAAACCTTTAATTTAGGTTCATTTAGAAGTTATTATATGTACAGTTGTATTATTTTATAACATATATTATGCATATCCAGTATAATTTTCACCATCGGGAAACAAGACGCAAGCGAGCATTCCATCCTAACGTGGCAACATTCCACATATCCCAAACAGCCCGCTATGGTGCCTCGTTCCTAATACGCACCGAAAGGAATGGAGCTCTTTGCCTTCTTGTGTGTTCCCGATCATTACTACCTGCCGTCTTCAAGGCAAGCGTGAATAGACTTTCTAGGCAGGCATGATCCATTTCGGCCGCAACATCACTTACCATCAGTGAGATGGCGGTCAAATGTCTGCATTTAAGAGATAAAAAAGTATGTTACAGTAAACACAAAACCTAATGAATATATTATATTCATACATATTTAAGTAGGCTGTTAAACAAAGATAACTAATTGTTGAAACGTTACTTTTTTTACTGATTTTTATAGCGCCAACTATAAAACTTTTACTGGCCATTAAATAAGTATGTAATGTAATTTTAATACGCTGTTAGTTTTCTTAGACGATACATTACTACCTATTAGTATTCATACCAGTTTCAACAAAAACAAAAGCTTTTTACACAGCAAAAGACATAATACAGGCCCATACAAATATAAACTATTAAAGATATTAATATTAGACACTATAAAGATATTAACTGAGACACTAAGAGCTAAATCAAGAAAAATTGAGGTCTGTCAAAATGAGATATTTTAAATAGTTTTTTATCCGTTGATTAGTACCCATACTACAAGCTCACGGTTACTTGGCTAGATGGCGATGTGTGAATGTCAGTGGATATTTATTTAATTTATTTATATTGATAACATTCCGACAAACGGACAACGGATAGTGAAACTAAATAAAAGTATGTAAACAAAATAGCTCATGCAAGACGTCTGAAATTAATTGAATATTCAAGTTCTTAATTATCGCTTCTGATGCTAATTCTTGAACATTTTCGACGATATAATGCTTATTAACTTATTCAGCGTCGAACCTTACAACCTTGACGTTAATTTGTCGATAGAGTTGTCCTAATGGACAATAGTTTCAAGAGCAGACTTTAGTCACCACAATTTTATACATAACCTTCTTCCAAAAATACCGTTAAAATTTTGTGGACCCACACAAGCACACTATATAATAAAGGCGAATGTTTGTTAATTTTACGCAAAACCGCTGAACGGATTATGATAAAACTTACAATTTAAAAAAAAAACTTCGCGTGTAATACCAGCTAGCTCGTGGTAGGCGATGGGAAATTAATGAGCTGATGATGATGAAGCCTGGGCCTTGCAGTGTATGTAATGATGGATGCATCATCTTACCATCTAGCCCGTAAAACGTAATACTTTTCAATAACAGTGCAAGACTTGCATTTCAAACATTTTATCTGCCATCGTAACACCATACGATAAATTGGTAAATAAATCAAGATTTAATGAACAATGAGTTTCTTTAAAATATGTAAAGATAAGAAGTTATTATTTCAGTCGGTGTTGCTGGTTGCTAAAGCAAATATGGGGACAAATTATAAAAAAAATGTTACTAAATCCGTTACGCTTACCGATGGCCTATAAAGTACATCACAAAGTCATAATACCAACAAAAATTTATTGTGGCTAGTGAAAATTACCGGGTATAAGAGACCTTAAATATATGTCTCGCGTTACGGGCGCAATGCGCATTGATGGAGAATAATATAGTTAATCAGTTTGGTCTCTATCTATGCCGCTCTGTCATGTCAGCGTATCACTTACCATCAGGTGAGCGTTCTGACCGTCCTGACCTGTCCTGACCGTCCTGACCCCTGTCCTGACCGCCCTGACCTGTCTTGACCGTCCGTCCAACATAAAAAAACATGTTAACAGCCCGATCAAATTTCCAGTTTCCATGGCAACACATCCAGCAAATTTACATAGCCATGCTATTATCATCTACACATACCATTACCTGCTATAATCGGCCAATTGCACTAACGAGGGCTTGTTGCGTGTAAAAAACTACCGTGGAACCTTTCTACTGATAGCAGACTAGAAATAAAAGCGTGCAAATCAATGAATAGGCGTCTAAAAAGCATTTTGAATAGTTAGTACTAGTATCAAAATATCTGATTTCTGAAATACTTTTTATGACATTACCATATTTATATTTATGAATAAATTATAACAGTGATTTTGATTGCATTCTTGAACTTTAGGATATAATCAAAGATACTTTAAAAATAGTTGTTTTAAATACATAAATACTGTCTTAAATTAAGTAATTATAATATAAAATTAACAATAAATATTTATTTTATATAATTATATTGAGAATAATAGAAAAATGTGTAAATTAAATATTAGAAATAATATTGTTTTTAGTAAGAAAATACTACCAAATGCCAACATGCTACCAAAAACAACAACAAAAACTACCAAAACAACACATCACAACATTAACAATTACTGTTCAATCAAACAACAAATAAAGATAAAATATTAATTATGAATTTGCTAATAGATAGGTCAAACTGAATAACTTGTACATTTCATTTTTAATATGAATACACTATATGTTTAGGCGGTTCTATAGTTTGCAAGTTCACCATCTTTATATATTTTTAAGTATACGTATTGTCGATGCGTCCGACCCGTGCTAACATCATTGATGTAAGTATAGATCGTAGTATGCTCACAAAACAATCGAAAAGTGTTTCGAATACAGCGACAGCACACATACACATATTCGAATGAGCGTAGTTCGTTTCTGAGGCAACGGTGCGTTTCTACTTTTATATATACAGAATATCATTGGCTAACATACGCAGCTGAGACATGGACACTGACTGCGGGATTGTCACAAGTACAAATATGCATATAAAATACACTTGTCTATGAAACACAAAAAAACCTAAAGAAAATTATTGCCTACCAAATAATTCTAGCCTTTCCAGAGATAACCCGGAACAAACAGACAGACAGGAATTTAAAAATTGTTATTTTGGCATAATATATACCGGGGTATACGGTGTATATATGCATATGCATGAAGAAAAACATATTATTTCAACTATAACAAACCGACAGGTCCAATTTATTTATATGCAAGTAGATAATAGAAACATAGCCACATAATATGTCCTACGAATATCCAAAAATAACGAAACAGTCGTACAACATTATCTCAAGGTTGCATTTATTACTGACAACAGTCCACATA